>JAQGCH010000601.1:0-21346 GCA_034699485.1 Nanhermannia elegantula | reverse complement strand
CATACCTACTCAGTACTAGTTTTGAGTAGAGTTCCTCTAGAACTATTTCCAATACCTCTTTTAGAAGTCTAATTCTATTCAAAAAGTTAACATGAATTTTATCTGACATATAAACTACTTGAATGTGATCCTCAAACACTATATAACCATTCAGGAAATAATACCTCAGATTCATTTTTACAATTTGTAGCTCAACTTTTGCAGCTATGAGCAAAAATACACTAAAAGTTAGACATTGTTACAGTTTTTATCGAATTCAAGCTAAATAAATAAGAAGATTCTGTACGAAGTCTGAGATACAAATGTTAAACTAAAATGTTTGCTAAGAATATAAAATTGAATATTATATTCTGTTCTGGATTTGTTTAAATGTATTTTAAAGATAACCTATATAAGTTCTAACGATAGAATTTTCATAAACTGTAAAT
This sequence comes from Nanhermannia elegantula, assembly GCA_034699485.1. NCBI lineage: Eukaryota > Metazoa > Arthropoda > Arachnida > Sarcoptiformes > Nanhermanniidae > Nanhermannia > Nanhermannia elegantula. The sequence continues at coordinate 20,918 of JAQGCH010000601.1, read as the reverse complement.
AATTGGCAAATATTTGTGAAAAAATATTAAAAACTAAACTGCTATTTATGCTGTTTGTCTTAACTCGTTGTCCAAAGCAAACTAAATTTGGAATTAAATATAAATATACAGCAAAATGTTAAAATTCTTTGCTATCATCGAAAAGATTATGTTCTCCTAAACCTAGTCTTATATTCAATTGATAACAATTTTATATTCAAAGTTGAATTTGTTAACCTATAAAAAAATTTACTAAATTTTCTCTGAAGACTAAATTAAGTATTTTGCACCGCTAGTCATAACTCAATTATTATTTAAGTTCTAAAATGTGAAACATCTGACTATAAGTTAATCTCTTCTTTTTATTAGTGAACGAAATAAGAAAAATTGAGTCAAGCATTAAATGGTTGAATGAATGAAAAATAAAATCAAAATACAGGTAAAACTGATCTTTTTATGAATAATTCATAAATTGTTTGTAGTGAATGAGAATAAAATTTAAATTTGAAGAAAAAGAGTGAAAAGGACTTACAGGCTTGAGGACACGAACGATGAAATATGTTTTGATTGAGGCTAATCTAATTGCTTCTTCTCGTGAAGCTCCGTCACCTTCTATCACTTCGAACTCTCCGTTAAGAAAACTCAGTGTCTTCTCAGAAATATGAACTCTCCTGACAAATAAAAATTCAGTCAAATTCTTGTGGAAATTAAAATTTAAAGACTCTAAAAATGAATTTTTGTTTTTCAACGAATTAAAAATAACAATTATATAATCCTTTAAAAGTAGTTTTTTATTGCTATGTATAAATAGCTTAAGAATCTAATAATTCTTCTCCTTTGAAACACTTTTCATGGGATTACTCTTTTTAAATAAGGTTTTGCTTTTGTAAGCTTTCAACAAATGGTGAGATAATTTATAGCTTCAGTTTTAATATCCTAGCAAAACAACGCTTTCAATTAAAATCACGTCCTTTATTATTCATGATTAATATAAAGATTTGTTACAACTCTTTTATATAAAAAATATTAATTATTTCTTTTTATTGCTAAAAAAGACATACAAAATATAACATAACCAGAAAGTTTTAAAACTATATAGTTTTCTGTGACGACTTTGTCTGACTTTTTTTTAAAATCGATTTTTCGCCAAAATTTTTTCTTAAAAATTTTCCCAATTTATAAAATTAATATTCAATTAAAAATCATGATTTGAAAAAATACTGTTCTGGCGACAAAATATTTTAATACAATGTTATTAAAAAATAACTAAATTTTTAAATAAAATTTGAAAAATATCAAACGTGGACCAAGGTATGCTTCCCAAAATCCCTAAATCTAGGTGGGTTGTACCTACCTACACCTACCCTTGGCGACCCCTGATCACAATTGAGTATAAACAGTATAAAGTTTAGTTAATAACTCAATAATACTAAAGTAGATGTGATTTATAGATTGATTTAATCCAAAATTAATATTTTTTTAATAGTTATTAAAAATATTGACATTCTTTTTAATTAACATTAAACAGTTAGCGATACTAATAATGAGCTTGTATTTTGAGTAACAAACTAAATACATGATTGTGTTTGCAAAGTATAATTGATGTATAATTGATCCCAAAACAAGCAATACATACCCCGGCAAACCACTGCTTTCCATTTTATTTGCGAGCTCCACATCCCGACTATAAACATCGAACTGCCATTGTCTTTGTCCCAGAACACCAGCGAGTACACCACCGGTATGAACACCTATAGATTGAAGCAAATAATTAGTTTATCTTAATAATTATTTAAAAAATATTGAATAAATAAGATATTATATGAAATGGTTTGTATTGACTGACCGACTCTCATATCGACTGTGGACTTTGTCTGTTCCCTAACCGATCTGTGGAATATATAATGACAGGAAAATGATATAATAGAGTAATCAATATAATAGTGATTTGATAATGAGTTAAATGAATGCCTGACTTGATGGCCTCAACCATAGAGAGTCCCATATGCACACAGAGTACTGCGTGATCTGACCTTTCTTCTGGCGCACCACTTATGCAATAATAGCAATCGCCTAATATTTTAATCCTCAACTGATGGTATTTCTGAAAAACGATATTCAATTAAACAAAAGTGTTCTCACTATATATAAAACTCAAGTCTGTCATGTATTGCATAATATAAGCCATTTATATCTGAGTTTAGTTTAAATATTTCTTATAATGAGAACAAGATATACATATGTGTTATGAGAAGGAAATAGGTTTAAGATTGTAATGCATGCAAACTATAAAATATTGAATAAAAAAGAAAACTAATCATACTTCTGACAGCTTATCAAATCTCGCAAACAGTTCGTTTAATGTTCTGACAAGTTCTGGTGCTGGACATGTCGATGATATAGCAGTGAAACCAACGATATCAGCAAATAAAATGCTGATCAATGAGAGGTAATAAAACAGTTAGAAATTTAAATATTAAATGCATTCTTATTTTCAACTGTACCTCACGTTTTCGTGACGACTATATTAAAGGCAGAAAAATAATTAAGAAATAATCTTTTAATTAATTAAGGATATTGTGCATGAATAATAAGAATAAGACCTCATATATATTTTATGGAACTGTCCCTCAACGACTGCACCTAAATCTTGTCGAATTTCTGCGGCCACATGTTTTGGTAACACTGACAATAGTAAGCGCTCCTAAAAAAGTGAATAAAATGAAATATTTGAGTAAATTTTGGATTTCTATATATGCGCGTAAAATGTTATTTTAGTGATCTATGAAAAGCGTGCGCTTAAATAAATTGCGCTCATTTAGAGAGTTGAAGTACTCTTGAATACCTGCTCTTGGGATTCTTCCTCCAAAACAAGTTTCACTTCCAGACTTTGACGCGTTTCAAGAAATGCTCGTCTCTGCTGACGCTCATAGAAAAAGAAAGACATTGTTCCCAACAAATTGGTACTCAAAAATAGAATTAGATTCGCTGCTAACTGAAAGTCAAGAAATATGTGGTAATAATAGAGCTCTAATGATCATTGAATTAGACGTGTAATAGAAACCAATGAAAAGCCAAAAAGACTGACCTGATTAACAAACATATCTTCACTTTTTGGAAGAACGGCAACAAAAAGCAAGTGAATGACTGCCATAATGATAGCTAAAGTACAACAAATTCGGAATCTTAGTGGAAAAATGACATAAGTTGAGTACGTGTATAACAAAATCCATGCAACGGAATCACTTGGCATTCGTGGCACAGTAAATATCCAAAGATCACAGAAGACCTGAGCGATCTGGACAAACCATATCATGAATGGTATTAAAGTCCATAATATGGAAGATACTGCGTTTCGACTTCGGCGAAGACATAAAACAAGTGCTATTAGAGTTACTGCAAAAGTGAAAAACAATACTCCCATTTGAGGTAAATGTTGAGATGAATATGAGAGTGAGTATAATAGAAAGAGCACCACATTTACTATTAAAACAATCACTATTAAAGTTTTAAAGTCACTGCGTTTTTCATTTTCATAGTATTCCCGATATAATTGTTCGGCTTCTCTGTCAGCAAAAGCGAAGTGCATAAAAGTTGGAAGGAATCGCTGTACACCGCTGTGATCAATGCTTAAATCAGTGTCACCTCTGCGGAGAATTAGAGACTGACGTTTGGCTGTTACGCGAATCTCATCTTTCTTAGTATTACTTTCACTATTAATCGGCTTGAGATGTTCATCATCACTATTATGATACTGAGCCTCTTCATCATAGTTCTCATCTTCATTGCACACATCAATAGGTACCGAATTGATGGCAGTCATCTCCTTAACACCATTACTACTAAGAGATCGTTTAGTCATTGTTGTCCAGATTGATATCTTTTCAGTCAATACACATATTGTTTGACTTATGAGAAGCAATCTATTGTTCAATAAATAGAAAGGTTTCGAGTTTTGTTACTCAATAAATTGGTATTTACTTTCTTAAGGAATAACTGGTACGCTTTTAAAGAGCAAAGAGTCAGAGAACAACAGCGCAAAAGTCTATCTAACGTATAGTGTTTGGTAGTATTGGGCGTTTGCCGACAACACTAAGCAAACAACTAAGTCGTTGATAAAATTTTTATATCCATTGCAAAGAGTATAGTATTTAACAATTGAATTGACATAACATTAAAAAAGTTGAAATCTAAGTGTAAAACAAAGACGAATAACAGCTAAAACTGGGACTGAACTCAAAGCGAACAAAATACTCGTCATTTCAAATCTCATATATATATCTCATATATATATATCTCATACATATATCTCATTATATGCTTTGATAATTTGAGCGTTAATTTATGTCACATTTTTGAGTAAATCATAAACCACATCAATAAACAATAAATTAATTTCATTTAATGTATCGATTGACAGAAATGTCGGCACACGTGTTATAAAAATAATTATTTTTTGCCAAAATAAGACTGACTTAAATTCCAAAATGAACTGAATTGCATTTGTGATCGCCTTCAGAGCTAACGTGACATCGCATTAATAGCAATAAAGTAGGAAAGTAAGTGCTATTTCTAAAACTAATTAACTTAACTGCACAAAAACGACAAATCACCGCAAAAAAGAATGAAAGAAATAATGAATGAATCCCTAAATCGAAATGTTATATAATAGAAGCACAGCTTTAATAGACTGAAAATTGGATTGAGTCTGAGTAACAGTAATTCTGCAACAGTTATATAATAACACTGTGCATGTATAGTAAGCCAAACGTTATAAATAGCATTTAATACAACTTTATGCTACTTTAAAGTTAATATGATGTCCTACTAAAGAGAGAGAGAGAAAGAGAGGGATAAAAAAGAAAAAATTGCTGTGTTGTACAGCACAAAAAAGGAGCGTCAAGATTGGCCGCCTTTAACGCAATTATAATCTCTGTCTCGAGACATTATATGTGCTCAGCTTTTATGTTGAGTGCAGCTTAAGATGGACTCTATTCAATTGACTGCACTATTTAACTCGTCTCAAAGCTCAGGTATATTTGGTGGTAATCTATTTTGCTATTATTATTTTGAGATCATATTGTTATTGCTTTGTCTATATATTTCTTCCTATTCGTTTCGTTTCTTTATCAGATACCATCAAATTAATCCCATTGATAGCTATATTCCTAACTATTATTATTAATTAACACTAGTTTATGGGTTTTATCCAACTATTTCTTACTTTTATTTATAAATATTTTGAGAATAGCAGCTATTTTATCAAATCCTTTGTCCTTTATTAGGAAACAAGTAATCAGTTTGTGTGAAATGAAATCAAGTGAAACGATGTGTTTCCTTATCACTGTATTTTTTCATGAGTTTTTCAATAGAATATAAAAGAATAAATATAAGAGTGTTTGTAATTATTAAATGCAAAATCACTAACAGTCCTTCACATGTATTTTAGTAAAACAGTATTATTGAAAATATGATTAAAAAACATTTTAAACAATGAGTATAAAGTATTATTATTTGCTAATTATTACATATTTCCATAGCATTAATATTTTTAAAAATTATATTCTAAATATTTGATACGAACAATACTTTTTAGAAAAGTTATTCATTTTTAACCTATTTTTCTCTAATCTTGAATAAAAAAAATAAATTCAAAAAAGTAATGAAAAAATGTCAAACATAGAAATTATTTGCGTCAAACAGACAGGAATTAAAATTCAAATATTGTACAAAAGAGACTTAATTTGAAGACAATTTTGCCGAAGGCTTATCAAAATACTGTTAAAGTAGTCACTCTTGACTTAAACCGACCTAATTATGAATCCCTAAATGTTATCATCCATATTCATAAATTGATTTACTTGAAATTTGGTCCTAAACCCTAAAATTATATTTATTTCGTACCAAAATATCAAACTTTTGGTCATAACTGGCCAATCATTAATTGCAACTAAATCTTATTTTTGTCCAAAATAACTCGTACTAAAGAAGTTATGGCCAAAAAAGCTCTGTTGTTATATTTGTAGATCTGAATATAGTGAAAGATTAGACTCAACAAAATCATTATTCAACATCAATTGAAGCCTATAAATGAAATATTTTGAATAGCATTTGCATAACTAACAAAGAAGTGAAAGTTTCTCACTTTATCTCATTTTTTACAAAGAAATCTTAATGAAGTCTCCAATAAAGCTATAATAGAAACCTTAAAATTTAATAAAACTATTCAATAAAAAGATTCTAACAAAATAAGTGTTAATACTGACTAATAAACAGTGTAAAGTGTAGAGCGTTTGAGTGAATCACTAAAATTGATTCAATAAAAATGCTTACGAGTTAATGCTTTAACATTTGATACAAAACAGTGAAAAGAATATTGATGTGTCATTTCCATTGTCCGCATAATAGTTTCATTGCATTTATAAAAGGAAAAAACAATTCTATTTTCTTCTTTCTCATTATTTATTATCTGTTTATTACAAAACTTCTACTTAAGCTTTAAATTTTGATAATTCATATGCAAATCACTTAAAATCTTCTTAAAATATAATCGGTTTCTGGTTTTATGAGCGATAACTAAAATTAATCGTTTTATTTCTGATTTTAAAGTTTTTTAGTAATAAATGGAGGAAATATTATAATATACGCAATAATAAAAAACAATTTCCAAAATGAGAAATTTTCGCATATGTTTTGTTTCTCATAAACGATATATTTATACTTAAAAATAAAAATGAAATTCTTTTAATGTTTCTTTTCTTTAGGATAATTGATATTTCTATTAGAGGTTCGTCTAAAGGAGAATTGTCTCTCGAGCCTAAATCCTTGATCGAAAGGATCGAAATTGTTTAAGAACAATATTTAAATAAACTATTTATAAATAGATATTTCACAATAGTCTGAACACTCGATCGTTTTATTGTTCAATTCATTAAATAATCATAATTTTCAAACAAACATAAGGTCTAAAGCTTTGGGTGGACGTGAATTCGAGAATACTCCAAATTAGGAGGGCTTCAAAAATTGATTTGTTATCTGTAACAACTTTTTCACAATAAAAATTTTTGTACATGAAAAATAGTCACTAAAAATTCAATTTTTGTTATATAGAAAAGAGTCTCTCGGATGTATTATAATAACAAACAATAAAATACTCATAAAATAATAGACAATTTCATCGATTTTGGAACTTTTTTATTTAAAATGTTTCACATTTTCATCTTTCAAATAACTTGGAGGTGTGAATATCAGGCAACCCCTGCCATACTCATGTCTGTTATAAATAGTTTTATTGATTAAAATTTTTAAAAAAATCTAGTCTTAAGTTCTGAAGCATTGACTGAAAATTGAAGCTCTTGAGGGAGACTTGACTCTCGATTAAACCTCTAATTTCTATCACTAAACTTTCTTAAAGGTTATATCTCTTGATAATATCTCTTTTTACATGGATTTGGTCATAAATTGTTTCAAATATAATTTTAGAAACGCAAAAAGATTACAATATACAAGTATAGGTTTAACACAAAAAAGAATCATTGTTAATAATCTTAAAGGATGTATCAGTGGTTTCCTTAAAGAGATGACTTTGATTAATGATTTTATTTGTGACCGCCTGAAAGTCGTGAAAAATTTTTTGATATTAGTTTCATTTCTTATAAAATTAGACAATGAGTTAAATAAATTAATATTTGATGTATAAAAAAATAATTATATTATTTCTAAACTTTCAATTATCACTTTCAGGATTTGTATGTCGAATATTTTTTACCGTGAGTTGTAATAAATAATTCAAAAATTAATTATTTCAAAATGTAGGAAAATTATGAACTTAAAGGTATAGAAATCAAGCGGTGAAATACTTGTTGAATCTTTGATTTAAATACAATACAGTATAAGAGATAATATCTAATAATCTAAGCTTGAAATAGGATATAAATCCAAGCATTAAATTTAAATCTCAATCATGGTTTCTGAGGCGTGAAACGATTTTTAGCAGTTTCGGGCGAATCCCATTTTATTTTAATAAGTAGTTGTTCATGAGCTATAATAAATCAATCGATAAAATCGATTTATTGTATGCATCATTCAATTAATGACTTTTGTTGACATTCAATTTCCTTCAAAGGTATTGATATCTCTTTTCTTTTTTAATACATAGTTTATAATGCTTTTAAGCCATAATTGTGTTTATTTTGTTTCTTTGTAATGATCTAATTCGATGATCTAAGTTATGTCTCACTCATAAGCGTGTACTTAAAGAAACCAATTTTCCAAAGCATTATATAATGTAAAGCAAAGAACATTTGAGAATCGGTCGCATTCACTGATCGACAATTGAAATAACATTGCGTAACATTTCTCTCGTTTTTATGTTGGATTTAAGTCTAATTTGACTCAATTTATATGTAAATTAGACCAAGAATTCGAAAGATGAAAGAGATTTTTTTCAAAAATAGTTTTTGAGATTTTAGACAAAAATAAAATAAATTTTTAAACAGATTTTTAGTGACATGACATCACAAATAGTACAGAATTTGATATTCTATACTACTGTATTCCTTTATTATAGAATATAATACATGTTATTCTTATCTTTTTATTAAATTTGGATTCAAAACTCTAGTCATAAACAGATAAGATCGATATAATTCTCTATTATTCAAAATGATAAAAAGCGTAACTCAAGTAAATAACTTCCATAGAACTAATCTAAAGCACACGTTTGAATAATTCTATTTCAAACTCATATATTCTCAATGAATTTGAATCTCATTTAAGGCATGCAATAATTTACACTTAAAAGCATTAAAATCATTGAACCAAAAATCTAACATTAGAGGCCAGACTCAGAAAGTATTGTTATATTCAACACAATTTATAAGATACTTTGTTTTAAACAAAAGATTTAAATCAAAAAAGGCTGTTATGAGCGAACACAACACTAGTTTTGCTGTCAATAACATAAACGTAAAATAATTAAATTTTGATTTAAGGTATTATTAATAATTATATTTATATCTATATTCAACTTTTGACTTTCCCAATGTTCTCTGATATTTGGCTTGAATTTTGCATTAGTACTGTTTAAGCCGTAGGCCTCACAACAGATGACTGGTTCACTCATTACTAATGCAAGACTACACTTCTTTAAAAGAAACATAAAATTAGTCTTTCATTGAAGTGAAAGTCAAATAAAGAATAACATTTAGGAAACGCTGAATAAATGACATTTTCGTACCAAATTCAAGTTATTCATCAAAATTTAGAAAAAATCACTACATATTTAGCACTTTCAAAACGCATTAATACATTTTTTCTATTTCTATTTCAGTGGTTTTGCTCTTTTCACTATTTAAAAGGTAAAAAAGATTTTGCTAACTATTAAGGGGCATAACAGTAAAGGGAAAATTGACTATTGATAAAAATTTTTATTGAAATTAAATTCACTTTTTATATTCTTTAACAATTTAAAGTTTTATTTGAAGTCATTTTACATTTGTCAAGACTCGGATATTATTTACAGATACCCGTCATCATTGACTGTTTTTGTAATTAACTTATAGTAAGTTTGAGTTGATATTTGAAAATTAATGTTTTATTGTATTGGTGAGACCAGAGCCGTAGCCAGCGCTGAGGCCAAAGGGGTATCGCTTAATATGACTCCTGGAGTACTCCTTGTAAGACCGTTAACGCTGAAACCTTGCAATCGCGTAACCACTTTTTTCCGGTTATTTCACCATGGGAAATAAATTTTGGGCATGTATACATTTTCTATTGATCCCAATGTATCATTAGTTAGCCTTCATTATGATTACAATTCAAATATAAAATATAAAAGAAGACTTTTGTGCATTAATATAATATAGAGATAGCTCCCTCCCAAGCACAAATCGATAGAGGGCACATTACAGTAATAATTAAGCATAATTTGGACGCTTTAATAATTAACTGTAGGTCTGTTCACATTACGAAAATATAAAAGGTTTTTGCTGAACATTTAATAATTGTATGGTTTTTTGTCCCTAAAGATGAGTCCAATTTGAAAAATAATACTTTATTTCCTATATTTTACATTCTGTGCCTTATCAGACTCAAAAATGCAGTGGTTGTGCTCACTTGATTAGTAATGTGGAATGAAGTCATTTTCTGATCAATTTTTGGTTATATTTACAAAATCTGTTCTCAATTATGTTGGTTTCTCAGATAGAGCTGCTCACCAACAAAATTGAGAACAGATTTTGTAAACATATCCAAAAATCACAATAGCCTAACACATTTTCATTTACCCATTCATTAATGTATTAATTATATGATAAGCTCTTTATGTGACACTTCAAAAACAATCCCATCTTTTTGGGAACTTATGCTTTTATTTAATACCAACAATACTGTAGATAAAACTTATTATAGTCAAGATATTTGGTTTCATTCTATTTTTATAGAAAATTCTCTTCAATAGAGTGCTGGCATATAATTAGTTCTACAGATGTGTCCCATTTTGAAAATTCTTTAATAACTCGTCAATTTTTTAATGCAATTTTCAAAAGTGAAATTATAACACAAAATGAATGCTTTTAGAGCCTTTAGAGCCAGCCTCAGGTCTTTTAAATGCTTTAGAGATTATATTGAAAAACACTGACTGAGTTTGTTATAAAGGTATTATTGAAATCTCTGAAGTTATATTTTGTTTAGAGAACTAAAGAAACAGCAATTGCATAGCATTATAGCAAAGGCATTAATGAATAAGATGCAAAAGAACGATGTCGTCTCTATAACAACAGTTTTCACCTGTAATAATATGGCAGATGCACGACAGGTATGTTATTCCAAGCTTAGGAAGAATGCTCTTTAAAGCTGCTGCAGTTATGAAATCCCTTTTAAGGTTGAAGCTTTTAATTCATATATTTATAAATACCTATGGATTACAATAAATTAAGTAAAGTTAGGTTCAAAGGTAGGATTCAATTCGAGTATCAGAATATAAAATGCGAAAAATAATTAATAAAATTGATTGGATTTCATTGAATAAATTTAAAGTAATCTAATTTTGTAAAACCCGAAAAATCTAATAACAAACTACAAGTTAAATAATATTTAAAATTTTGAACAAACTGAAAATATTTCTGCTCATAAGTTTAGGATCTTTAATATGATAAGCGACGGATATATGAGGCGCATGCAATTTATTAATGCTTAAAAGAAATGTCATTCAATTTTGTTTGTTTCAGCGAAATAAAAATAGGATGAAAAATATTAAGTCTGACCTATATATACATATATATTAAAAATAATGCACTAAATAAAACTCGTGCTCATCTTCCCTTTTTTGATATTATTAAGTTTTCCATCAAACATGAATCCCCGCTGTTTAAAGTGATTAACAACCGAATGGTCGCTCTGTTTATTTTTTATATTAGAGTCCGTTTAATTCTATGTTAAAGCTCTATCTCTTTTTATATCATTTAATTACTGACACTGTTATATTCGAGTCAACTGAGCATTAATTTAAATTTTAGACATTAAAAAATAAAAAAACACAAAATATTCACTCATTTGATGGCAGATCATATATAGTTAGCCAACAATGGTTAGCCGCGACTCATAATTGTTAAGCCTTATGTCAGTGAAATTTGAGCACAAAATCACTCGTAAGGTAGGTTACGACCAAAAAAGTCTGAAAGTTTACAGTGGGAACGCCTGGTGTACTGGTTTAATACAAGCACAGACACTAAACCTTAATTAATTTCAGGTATATATGAAATGATAATTAAAGTGATAACTTATAATTGATTATCAGGTATAAAGTTATGGAACTTTATAACAGTATGTTTTTACTAATCGCATATATAAACAATTTCATTGTTTTCAATTAGGTCTAAACATTTATTGATTCTCCATTTCCTGTTTATATAATGGAATTTTTGGTCTTTTATTCTAAACTTTTTTAATAGAAAGAAAGCAAACATTCTGAGAACTGAGTGTTATTTATCTCAAGTTCTCGAACTAATCTTCTAAAATGCAGCAAAAGCTTAGAGTTTAGCGGTATCTACAAGAAAGTCAGACATTAAGTATTTTAGTTTTTACTTCTCTGAAAGACGCTGAAAGAGATGTTACTCTTATATAAAGACTAAAGGTATTGATCAAATTGTTATATAAGTACAATAATCGATAAATAGAATCCTGAACACAGATTTCTAACCGTCTTATCCTTAGTAAATCTTATTTGATTAAGAAATAAAATATACTGCGAAATAACTGGAAAAGACTAATCTTCATTCGTTTTATTCATATTATAGCATAAATTTACTCAAAATAAAATAGAATAATAAAAATATTCATTAAGTTATGCAATTTTTCCAAAAAACAATTGAATTTAATCATTGAACAAATTCCTTTAGAATCAAGCATTAATTGTGTGGATTCAGTTAGAATTACTGGTAATCAAATCATGAATTGGGTGTAAGTTTATTTTCATAGATTCAAATATTTCACTTTTTATTTGTATATGTGTTGGGAGAGGTTATTTGCACTGTAATACCTGTCTATCAATTCATTGATTTAAATGTTTTAAACGTTTAAAATTGATTTTTCATTAAATAAAACAATAAATTTAACAAACGATGAGACGAGACGTGTTTCAATTATTAATTAAATGTATTTTTAGAATATTTCTCAGTTATCTTGATTTATGTTAAATATTATGAATATTAAAAATGAATACAAAATGTGATCAAAATCTAGTGGCCATCGGAATCTCATGTTTAAGGATTAACATACGCTTAAAGTACAAAATCAAGGCTAAGTCAACATATTTGTCGAATGATGAGAGGTCTGTACAACAAAATAACCAAAATCTAAAGCAATGAAGGGGAAGGACTGGCGCAATGCGCTATGGCTTCGACTCTCGATCGAAGGGTCTGAGTTCGAACCCCAGGCGGTCCAGTTTTCCCTGCTTGGCCACATATTCAGTGTTTTTTCAATACCCCTATGGCCCGACGCGTTCGCCCATATTGTCACAGGGTTATCCCTGTAAAAATCTCACTGGTTTAACATGGACTTCAGTGAGATCTCCTCTCATTAGGAAGTTGGCTGAAGAAAACGTTTTTTTTATTTCCGACTGATTAACACAAATTAATTAATTAATGAAATAAATTTGCGAGTGACTGACCTATCACTTGACAGAATTATATGGAAACAAATCAATCGAAATAATATTGACCTGAAATCTATCAATTTATAGATTTATAGATCAATTATAGACCTAAAGGTTAATTTAGTGTCGAGTAAAATAATTTAAACACACATTTGAAAGAGAAATGAATAAAATATGAATTACAAAGAAAAGGCAAATCTAAATCTTTAAAGAAAAACAACGCTAATTATCCACTAATTATTCAGATCTCATACTTCATAATAAGGAAAATTTTCAAACAAATATTAAGGGAAAGTCAATTAATTCAATTTGAAGGAATGCTGATAACATCATTTACAGCTTTTTATGTTCACCATAAATAGTGCTCAACTGTTGAAAAAAATTAAACTCATTTCGTCATTGAATTGCACTTTTATTAAAACTTTTAAAATGGTTTTCAGAAAACTTTGAAAAACAAAAAAAATATATATTTCTAATGATTTTTAAATTGTTAGAACGAATGAGAAGATTATGCCATTTCATGCATTAAATTGGATTCTGAAGGCTTTTCTAAATAATTATTTATATCTAAAAGTGAATAGAACTTGAATTAAATTAATATTTGATACAAATATAGATTTAATGATCGCTTATCTGCATATTTTATTTACACCGTATATCAATTCTGTATAAATGTTAAACAAACGGCTGATAAAAAGTAACGGTAGATATCATCTAAAGATTTGGATTACATGTTATGATGGAATTGAATCTTGTTTTTGTATAAAACATAAAATGATACCTGAAATTATGTAATCTTGAGATTCAGTTCAAGTTTGTGTCTTTCAGTAATTATAATTAAGTAAAGTAAATAACTAAACAATTTGGTTCTCAATATTTGCTAATTTTAATTCATTTAATTAACTAATTATTTCATAGAATAAAAGAGTTTTAAGGAAAATATAATTATATTATAATAAATCAGAAAACATATAAAATGAAAATAAATGACTAAAAATATTTTAATGTGAGTACAAATTAAAATAAATAAATAAATAAAAGATTTATTACTTTAATTTTGTTTCTGATCTTAAAGTACAGAATTAAGTAAAAGAAATTCTGCGAACTATTTGATCGCTAATTCATTTATATGGAAACCAATTCTTTTTATAATTGCTTTATATCTAATGCCATAAACTTGATAGAAAATGTAGTGAGTGTTTGCATTAAATAGGATTTATGGCTTCAATTCCAATGAATATATGCACAAACGAAATAAAAATAAGGATTCCTCTGTTATCGGAAGTAACGTTTAGGTAAGAATAGGAAACATTTTTTACTAAATTAAAATAATTATTAAAAAAACTGTATATAAAGAATATAAGAATTGGTTAATTATGATAAGAGGCACCGTTGCTTCGCAGCTTTACTTAATTATATTTAATTGAATTATAATTTAGTTTGCAATCCCGTTAAAGTATTGATTTGTATGCCGTGCAGTCCCGATACTGATGCGTGTCATCAATAAAATAGGTATCACAACAAACACTTTGTCTCATGAGATATATAGAGCACAGGCATATTTGAAAATGTGACAGTCAGTCAACAAAGTTAATAATATAGATAAAGATACAGATAATGCAATGCCTGTCAAGATATCGAATAGCTATTTAATATCAATCGATAATAGAGTTAAACAATAGTTGAATTTAATTAAAATGAGTTTATTTAATGAGATCCAAATCAAATATATTCTGGTCTTTCAATGGATACAAGAAGTGTACTTATCTTTTAAGAAATGATCATTAAGTATATGGTTGAACTTGATATCGAGCAATCATTTAAAAATACTTTCGGTTAAGTAAAGAGAAAATAATGCATTTTTAGATTTAAAAGAAAGAATTCATTAATGCTTTTTTATCTGTGGTTTATTTGATATTTTTTATCTGTCGTTTATTTGGTATTATTAGTCAATTCGAAGACTCATAATATATTTGTTTGCAATAAAATACAACTCAATTGTAATTGTAAACCAATTTGAAGTTATAATAACGATAATAACATAAGTTAAACATAGAATAAAAAGATATCAATCACTAAAAGTCTTAAAGATTACTTCAGAGAACTTCTCTTAATTTAAGTATAAGATTAATATTCGCATAAATTGTGACACAATCACAATAAACTTGCCCTAAGAATAATAGTAATTATAATTGAATGCTAAATAAAATAGTGGGAGTTACACAATAAGAGCTAATCCGCTTCTTACAGTTAGAAGAAATTGGATTCAATTCATTGAGTTCGGAGCATATGTCACATAGATATCGTTTCTGAAAGACCTCAAAATTAGCTGACATATAAATGACTGAATACAAGTTTCTAAGCCTCCGAAAGTAACATAATTAAAATCTGATTAATAGACAGTTTCCTTAAGGGCTTTACTTAAGAAATAATATCTTTTGCAAAACGCAATTTCGCACATCAGCTAAAAAGACTTTTGATGCAAAGCTCAGTGCTTTAAGATCGAGATCCAATACAAGTTAAGCCAATCTAATTCATTGTTCTAATTCAACGTTCGGTTAGGAATTGAGTTCAACTGACTCTTTATTTACCATTAATACTAATAATGCGCACATTTGTGTGATAAAAACAAGTGTAAGCGCACAAATCTTAGGATCAGGCCGACCAAGCCTTAGGTTAGTCTCAGATTTAAGGGTAGTGTACAATTATTATGCAAACTAAATAACAGTTAACTTTAGAGATCATTATAGAGAATAAGTTTCATTCAATCATTTTATGTAATATGATTAAAAAGAAATTATGTCAATGTTTGTTCATTTAGTAGAGTTGATGGTAGACTTGCGACTGTTAAGACATTAAGACAATATTAAAGTTATATAACTTCGTATTGCTTTCACTAAAATGTCAAAAGGTTTTCAAATAATAGAATTGCAATAAAAATCATTATAATAAGCATTACATTGTGTTTTTGAGAAAATGGCATTTTTTCAATTTAAAGGTCAAGTGGGAGCACGAATTTAAAACTTATAATTCTCTTCTTCGCTAACATTCTGGAGAAGAACTTTTTTCATAAAATAACTTCAATGTTAAATAATAAAAATTTATCGATTTTTCACATTCTTTGATATCCAGACTCTTTTGAAGTGAAGAGATTCAGAATTACCGTATTGTAGCGGTAGTATGTGTGCAACTATTTTAATTTTTTTCACAAGATAATGATCAAAAAAAATCTAAATTAGGTTCAGTTTGAAAATATCAAATTTTTTAATCATTCATTACAACTGAGAAAGAGATATAATTGTCGACAAATTATTTTTATTCATATTTCTCACAATTTGATCGCTTTTGAGACAAAATAAAAACATAAGTCAAACACTATCTGAATACATATTTCTGTGCTTTTATTCACAGTAATAAATAATTATTAAATAATATATTGAAAAATATTTAGAGTTCAATACATTAGTTGAGTAATAATTATTCGATCATTTATAGAATTTTTAAGAGAATAATAACTGCATATGATTTGAACTTATGTATAGTTAAAGAACTCTTCAAATTCATTTCATTCACTATTATGAAGATTTAATAACTTTTTATTATAAAAGTATAGAATTACTGACTTCTCACAGCATTTTGAAATAGCTTTAAATCAATTGAGACCAAAGAGTGCTTACTATTAACGAGTAATACATAATAGAAATAAGAATCATTACTTATTTAAAATCTTTCTAATCAAGAAAAGATTTGAATTCATTAAACAATATATCATTTATTTATAAATTATTTTCAATTAAAATGATTTGCACAACAGTGGTATACATAGAATTAGGATTTTTCCGGTTTTTTTCTGTTAATGCCTTTATAAGGGTCTTTGAATGTGCAAAAGTATACAAAAAGTTAATTAAGAGATAAGTTACTAATAATTGGTTTCTTGATTTAAATTTATAATAAAATATGAAACAAAACAGAATATAAAATTATTAAAATGAAGTTTTGTTTGACATAAGCGTAACTATTAGTTGTATTATTGACATAAGGCTCAAGTGACAGTCCATACAATTAAATTAAAATAAGAGATACGATATTTGTACTGCTATTACAACAATTGATTTGACTGTTTAGACGACTCTATGATTAAACATAATAATATAGGATAATGAGAGCGGAAACATCTGTCAGTCACCAAATAATATCTCTGACTAGTGTGACATTTAGTATCAGAAAGCAATTGCCATTTTGTGCCATTTTATACTTGATGCAGAGAATGGTGCATTAATGCATTCTTTTCAAAATACTCTCTACAGTCATGTGTTCTGTCAATTTCTTTAGGGAATAAACTTTGTTGTTGTGCAACATTAGTGTTGATATCTTCCTACTCTTCCTACCAGTAAAATAGTCTGCAGTTAATCAGATTGCTCTGCAAGCAAGCATCGCATCCAACATTTGTCTTCATACTTATCGCCTTATCTTAAGCAAGAAATGTGATCATAATTAAGAACTCGTCATTTCGATGCATTCAAACTTTGAAGACAGCCTTAATAATGGAACAGTAGTATAAGAAAGTGACAAACATAACATATTATACAATACTCTAAGAGTTAAAGATATAAAAAACAGTTTGATTTACACCAGTAACAGATCTAGGGATAGAGTAGTATTGCTTTGATCTGACGTGAGATTCAAGTTCTCATCGTATGTTTCAGAGATATGTGTTATGTCAGACTTACAATTCTCAAAAAATAAATCGGGTGTCAAACTCATCGGATTTAAGTTATCAAAATTTTTAAATCAAATAAATATAAACACATTTTTATTATCAATTTAATTATAAAATTATGTTTTTTAATATCAAATACTGTAATATCTAAAGGATTTCAATAGTTTCATAGTTTTATTAATGGAATCTAATAAATTTACTTCCACTCCACCCAAACACTGCACTTACTATACTCGGAATTCATAGTGGAAATACATAAAGTAATCTTAAATTATCAATATCTTAAAGAGACATATTTTGATACTTTAGATTTTTTTAATTCACTTAATTAATTTTGAAAATGAAATCACTGTATAGTAAGAAAGGAACGAAGGATGTCATTTCAAAGTTAACTTAAATAATCAACTTTTGTATAGTCTGTAAGATTAGAGACAAATATGCGTTTGTCATTATTTTGATTTGCAAAGCAAACAGCTTTTAATATAATGAAAAATCTTGTTAGTCTACTGCATATCTTTCTGTTTGGCAAAAAATTTCGCCTTTGGAAAATTTTTTTTTAAATGCTTTCGATAATAAGTAATATCTGTTTTATGCTTATACTGTACAGTGAGCTTATACTATACTGAAATGAAAATATCTTGTCTCGCAAGACGTGACGAGATCTAAAACTTAGGAAAAATACGAGATGAGACGAGATCGAGATTTATAAAATCAAAAATTCTGGTCTACTGTACAGTATATAAGATTTGTATTAGCGTTAGAAAAATGGCACTAACAGTAAATAAACAAAAAAGTTCTTTCCAAAAGTAAGGTTTTTTGCCAAACAGAAAGGTAAAGAATAAAAATGTTAGGTATAATACCTGTAGCAAAATTGGACCGGTCAGAGCAAACCAGACGTAAGAAAATACGCCTGTTTTGCTCTCACCGGTCTAATTATTTATTGTTTTATTTGTCATATTCTACTCATATCTAGGGTTCAATCAGTTATAAAACTATTCATAATCTATTATTAAGACCTAATATAAGTTCACTACTAACAATAGTTCTCATATGTTACTAATGCTATCCCTATCCCTATGAAAGCCTGTGTATTCCAATACTCAACAATCAGTCGTTATGTGGTAGCCATAGAGCCATATATTAAATAAAGAACTATTAATTTTTATTAAAACTGTGTATTTATTAAGAGTTGCGTAATCTGCTGCTGTGTCCTATCCTTAAAAATAGATTCTTTTCTAAAATAAATTATAAAAAATTTAAGCAAAAATTAAAAAAATAATTTTCACGCCAAAATATTTTGCATTATTTTTTAAAAGTTTTAAATTTTTTTGAAAACAATCTAATTTTTGGTAGAATTTCACCATTTTTGAGAATATATTACTAGTTATTAAACAAATAATTTGAAACAATTTTATATTTGAGAGTTCAATTATCCCTAATATAATACTAGAATTATGGGAACATAATATTCTAGGATGATAAGGTACAATTTAAAAATTTAACAACGCTACTTATAACTAAAAATGGTAAACAAATGAATTTTTTTGTCATTAATTCAAATCGTGTTAATTGCTTTTATTAAATACTGTTTTAATAAAACCCTTTTAGAAAATGCATTCATATACTCGCAAAACTTTTTTTGACACACTATTCCCTACCATCCCCATTACCTACATATTATGTAATTATATTGTTTGATTAGACAATATTTTTATAACTTTAACTCTAACATAGTGTCGAAATAAACATAATTCTGTGGCAGAGCTGTATCATAAAACAGAATATTAGTGCTTAACTAATATATCATTCAGTTTAGTGGTCAAAAATTTGAATCTTTGTTTATAGTAAAATAAAATTCAAAGCATATCTGCGATAGTCTCAAGTTCTCTATCAATGAAAACTCAGAGCAAATGCATAAAAAAGTCAATTGAGAGTCAATTGTGTTTCTCATGTTTTTTAATGTTGTGCATAAAGAAAAAAATTTTAATTTTAAGATTAATTATGATAATTAACACAACAATACTCTTAATGAAATATAATTCGATTTGACCATAAATTATAAAATTACAGCTGAGTTTGCGCACAGTCTCAGGTCTGGAGCATTAGCTCTCGCACTATGTAATAACCTGTGCAATATTCTAAAATTGTGACTATTTTTTGGGCCTTACATCTCATGTAGAGCTGCATAGTATTAGAAATGCTCGAAGAAAAGCAAAAAAGAATAAAAATGTGAGATAATAAGAAATTTCTTGAAATGTTGAAGTCGTGCCAAATATATTATTCTCTTTCAAGTTTACTGCAGGAAAATGTTGAGTTTAGGTAACAATAGAAACATAAAACACTTCAATTAATAAACATTAATATTATGTGAAGGAATAAAGAGTTTAAGAGATGTAACTTATACTGTATATTAGTATTAGAAACAAATTACAGCACTCTCTAAATATTGAGTCAACAGATGAAAAAATTTTAATACAAATTTCTCGGAACGGAATAATGTTATGTATAAATATGTTAGATTGCAGTTTAACGTAATAAACTTTTAGAGCTATTATATTCCTTTTCAGATAGTATAACATAAAATGCAATTTAATTCATAGACTACTTTTGTGCGTTTTTATGTAATGCGAAAACTTAAATGCGTTGATAGTATTATAGAAAACGCCAAAAACGTAATCAAAAATTCATTGATTACTCAAATATTAAAGATAATATTTTTAGCTTTGATCAAAAAGAGCGCTTATAGATTTGTTATGTCCGTCCGTTGCCAAATAGATCTTGAAAACGGTAAGAG
Source organism: Nanhermannia elegantula (assembly GCA_034699485.1). Taxonomy (NCBI): domain Eukaryota; kingdom Metazoa; phylum Arthropoda; class Arachnida; order Sarcoptiformes; family Nanhermanniidae; genus Nanhermannia; species Nanhermannia elegantula. Next base: position 272 of record JAQGCH010000601.1, on the reverse strand, counting down.
CTATCAAAAAACTGAAGCTGTAACTATCAAAAGTCTGTGCCCAGTGGCCAAGTTACAGACGGAAAACTACCGATACTAATGCTTTACTATGGAAACGGTTAGAGATATCAAACAAGTGGCAAAAATACATTTGGATCGCGCTTTGTAAACAGTCATAGACTGTACACTTTCCCTGTTTAGTTTATACAAATGTAACTAAAGTAAGGTATTGTTTTCTCAAATAGAAACAAATGCTAACATATGGTTTTAAATGGACTTTAAGTTAAAGCAGA
>JAQGCH010000600.1:0-21360 GCA_034699485.1 Nanhermannia elegantula | reverse complement strand
TAAGGCATTTGTGCTGATAAGAATTGTATGAGACTTTTAATCTCAATTAATGATGTTATACAACCTCTGACTATATCGTAGAATTGCATTATGACTTTTAAAATCATTATTTGACTTTCGTAACAAATCCCTATGAATGACGTTTAAAAGTTAAATGATTCGATTTTAAAGGCCTCATACAATTATTATCATCTGATTATCATCACAAATGTCTCATTCACACAAATGTAAAGTTTTATATACACTGTATCCTTATTATATTGAAAATGTCTGTGCAGAAAAATGCTGTTAACCTCTTTTTCAAAATTTTTAAAAAATAGTTTAATTGTTTTTCAACAATTTCAAAAATATCTCAGAGATACTGTAGTCTTAAACAGATTTTAAATTATAATAATATCTCTAAAGCTCACAGCTGTCATTCGATTTAAGCTTGAAATTATATTAAATCGAATGAACTTTTGACCTCGCGAAAAATGGTTTATACCCCCATTTTGCTGTATTTCATTTGGCTGTATTCCTATTTCGCTGTATTTCAAAAGAATTTTGAATTTTTTAAACACTAAGATTGTATATACAAAGCTCATACAGCATTATAGCGATACAAAGCAAAAAAACATTCTGTTATTATAGAAAAATCCTAAACCTTACTATAATATAAAGCAGTCATCTTCTGCTTCGCAACATATATTTAATTTTATGATCTCAACTCGTATAAAGCCATTATTATGGGCTATGAAAACTTATAGCCTTTAATGTGCATTTGAATAATTTTAAATTATACATGAATATTCAATAAAAAATGTATGCCAAATTTTCATTTATTAATGTTTAATGCTAAAGAATTGTCACAAGACTAAAACTAAAAGCTAAAGCAAAAGTTAAAGGCTAAAGCTTTTATAACATTTTTAGCTTTTTAGCCGTTTTGCCAACACTAAATTGTATTAATAATTGTATGAACTTGTATAAGACATTTATTTAACTTTAGAAAATTCAGTATAGATTCTCCCAATAGTAAGTAATTTATCTATCAATAAATAAGGCATATTCTATCAAATAAAGTTGTACATAAGCCTTCACCACAAAATCGACAGCATTGAAATCACGGAATTTCGGATTTTCTCTCAAAGGATAACAAAATATCATATCCAATATTAAATGCATATTTAAATTATAGAAACCAATAAATAATCTATAAATGACAAATTTTGACTCTCGCATTAAATATTGGTACCCTCTGAGCGAAATAATATACATAATATAACATTATCACTTTTTTCTGTAAAGTTTTTCACTGTAAAGTAATGTGACAAGAATATTCATAATATCTTATTCATGGGTTTGGAAAATCTTGGGTATGGGTCTGGATTTTTGTTGGGTATGTGTTTGATCACGTTGGGTTTGGGTTGGTATGGGTTTGTAATTTCCTAACTTTTCCTTCACTATTGGAAATGTATTAGGGCTTTAAATTAGAACAATCTTCTCGAAGGATATTCAACGGACAAACACAATAGTTGTTCGACGACAACTACGATTAATTTGGTGTTATTTAAATAAAAAAATTTCCGAAATTTATTCAAAATAGCCCCTGATTTCCGACTAAATTTTTGAGGGTTTAGCTACGAAAAAGTCATAGCTTTGTTAATAACTTATAAAACCTACAGTTAGTATATCTTTTTAGTATCTTTAGTATTATTTCGAGAAATAAGTTTTAGATAACAGTCTTTCGACTTTCATATACTTACATATTTCAAAAATATTTTTAATTATCTAGTTTTTCTTAATATTTAATTAAAATTTACATATATCCATTTTAAATAAGAAAATCAATTAAATAAATTATCTATAATTTTATTTTTTATTCATTTAATTATAAAAATTATAATTGATGTGGTGTCATATGAAACATCATTAAAATATTAATATTAATTATAAAAACGTGCGGCATATTTTTTATTGTGTAATAGATATAAGTTTTAATTAAAATAGTTTGCATTTAATTTTTTTAAACATTTATTTCTATAAAATAGAAAATACGTTTATGTATTTCGCATATTATAATAAACTTAATATCCATTTGTCTTAAACTAAAATAAGTTATGGCAGAGATTAATGAAAAACATATAATTGCTGAAGATATAGATCAACCACTTTATAAATATTATGTTTTATAAATTTGATTTAAGCAATAGATATGTCACTAAAACGCAAAAAATTATTCAAAAAATTAAAACATATTTTTCAAATATTTATTTAATATTTTATGCTATCATATAAGCTGTGCATTATGTTTACCATTTAATAAACCTAATAATATACCCCTTTATTACTTCGATTTCTTGCAGCATTTGGGCGGAATCAATAAATTTTTCTACATGTGTACTATAATTGGTTGCATTACGTGAGTCAGAATTATTTATATTACGAATAATAATCATAACAATTATTATGGTTGGCTTAAAATCATTAAAGCTCTCAAGGGATTGGATTCTTATGAAACGATTAAAATTCATGACAAATATATAATCAATCAGTTTATACGAAAAATAAAATTAATTAAACTTCTTTTAAATTTTACATATTCAGCACTTATCTTATTTGGAACTTTAACGAGTTTTGGGGTTCTATTTATTTTCTTTAATTTTGCAGTTATTTTCGGATATATTATTATAAGTTCTCTTCTTTTTATGATTTTTGTTCATTTTGCTGGTTTTGTGATTTTGTTCAGTTTTCTTTATTATTTCATTGTTTGCTATTATTGTAAAATAAGATTTAAATCTTTCACTAATTATGTATTATTGAAGAGTTCGAGTCAACTATTTTTTAGACCTAAATTAATTGATAATTTAGTCAAAGATCACAATGAGATTTGTTATGACATAAAAATTTATAATAACTTTTGGCAAAAGTATTATACTTTGATTTGTTATTCTCTGATTTCAATTAATTTAGTGGTACTTCAAATGGTGTTATTCGACAATTCATTATTATTCACAATGAAATGTTTTTCATTTTGCTTCTGTTTATCATCACTTTTCTTACATTTATTGTTCAATTCAATCACTGCTTCTATTAATAGCGAGGCTTTAAAATCATATAAATTTTTGTATAATATTTATTCACAAATGAGCTATTCTTTGAATATTAGCCGCAAAATAAAGGTATAAAAGGTATCAATTTTTTCTTTAATCTAAAAATTATTTAATTAGTTAATGAATGGAAAGAGTGACTGAAAAGAGAAGTTTAATAGGATTTTCATGTGGAGAACAATTCATTATCACTCGGATAATAGCATTTAAAGTAAATTAAATTATTGAATAAAATATTATTTTTATTTCTTAACTTAATTTTTCGCTTTAGATGTTTGTAATATTCATCCGATTCTTTCTATTGACGAATAAATTCGCGAATTCATTGAAATACTCCAATTCAACTGAGATTTAAATATTGATTTTTTCTATCATTCAAATCAGATTCAAATAACGTTTTGTTTAAGAAAAAAATAAAATTAAAGTGGAATTGAGTTAATCCACAAATATAAATCGCAGCCTATTGTTAGGACGCTCTCAATGTGTTTAAATTATTGAGGATTATAGAGTATAAAGTTTCATAATTGTTGAATAAAAGAGTTGACTTGATTTGGTTTTTATCATTTTATTATAAAACAACTAAATTTTTGTGGGACAACAGAACTAATATATTTATTAGAGAAAATTTAAATTACAATAATATTAAGGGACCTTTGGATACAAAGAGTTCTTCATAGTTTGGTCTCTGGAAGTCGATTACCCGTAAGAGCAAAAAACATAAGTTTTTATAATTTAACTTACATTTAAAAGGATATCGCTATTGCGTAAAATGGTGAATATGTTTAATTAACAAAATTTTCCGTGAAATCAAATAACTTTAAATTTAATTATCATAAATTTCCAGAAAATATGCGTAAATCTAGATTTAATAATTATAAATTATTAAATTATAAAAACTAGAAATTATAAAACTTGTTATAAAATTTTCAGGAAAAAAACCAAAATGGAAACAAATAGAATATTACTTAATAATCAAAACCTTATATAATTTGGTGCATTAAGTATAACTTTTCTTTGCTTTCATAAACACTTATCCAACAGCATTCAAATCCCATCCCACACGCCTTTTTGCAATCCAAATATCATTAAATGGGTTTAGGAGTGAGATTTCCATCACTACATTACAACATAAATCTAAAGTAAATTTGCATTTTCGTTACCGGTAGTTTTTAAAATAACTTACAGTACTCTTTACACAGGAGTCAAAAGTCTATTATTTGGGATTTATTTTCATTCTAATGAAATACTGTATAAAATTCTCTTCAATAGATATTTCATTAAATGATAAATTTTTCAAATCATTTTCAATATGAATCACATCTAAAGCTAGGGTGGCCAGATGTCCAGTTTTTGGGCTATATTTTAAAATTTTAGTGCTTGAGTTTTGTAAAATTTAAAATTTATAGAAAAATATCCTTTGGTCCCCCCTTTCATTTTTTAAGTTGTTCAGTTCATGCCCAGTTTTGAATTTAATTGGACCTGGTCATCCTATCTAAAGCCCATAAATATTTTTCATTCAATAGTTTTTCACAATCAGGTCTTAAGTTCTTGAATGGAGACATCATTTCAATTATTAATTTTTGAACATTTGAATACTTCTCATTCAGTAAAATATTTTCGATCTTAAGATTAGACGATCTGTGGAACATTGAATAAAATGCAATAGAAAGTAAAATATATTTTCTTATTTTACTCACGAATTGTAATCGATATCAAACAGTTCTTGTGTATTAATAACCAAACTATAAATGCCTACTTTAGTGTTATATTTTCTACCCTGCAAGACCTCGGGTACAATATATATCAAAGTACCCAATCCCTGAGTGTGTGACTGATCGTCAAACACATGCAGTTCTACTAAACCAAAGTCAACATTTTTTACAAATCTGCCATTAATTCCATTTGTTATCAGAATATCTTCAAGTTTTAAATCCCTGTGAATTATAGGAGGATTGAGTTTATGCAAGTAATCAACACTTTCCAGTAATTCAACTAATAATTCAGAAATATAGTATTCTATTGAAGTCATTGTTGCGAATGGTTTTCTTTTGAATTCTTTTTGTTTAAGCCTCAATACATTTCTCAATGTGTTGAAACACAACTCCATTTGACTATAAAGTATTTCATTGTTTTCAATCCAGGATGACTTGTATTGCACGAAATAATCGCTTTGCAAAGGACTATGGCCTGATAAGACATTGTGAGTGGGCGGGGCAATTTTAGGGTCTTAAAAATTAGTAAATGTGGTGATACATTCGATGGTGACATATTAAATTTTTGATGCGTGCAGTCACGTGATAATAATTTTTTTGTAATTTTCTTTAACATAGGTCTATGGACAAAATTAAAATTTTGAAATTCTTTTTAACTATCGCGCTATAAAGTCTAATATATGAGATTTGGTTTACTGTTAGGTACTATTGTGGGGGTTTTTTAAAGAGGAAAAGATTTATGACAAGAACTGGGGTACGAGTTATAAGGGGTCAAAGTTCAAAACTAAAATGCCCACAATTCGACTAAAGCGACACCTATATTCAACGCATTGCATATTTGAACTCGACACAAAAAGACCTCTAATAATGTATTGAAGACTAAGAGTAAATGTTTTGATCATAAAAAATATATTAATCTATTATTGAATCAAAAATATAAAATGTTTTTGAATACTATAATTGTTGTTAGTCATTGGATGCAATAATTAATCAAAAATAAATAATAAAATACAAAATAAATAACGAGCACGTTTTGATTAATTTTAAATTTTGGCTTTTTATTGATAATAAGATATAAGAAAGAAATCATTTATAACTATACAAATTCAAAGCTTTTTGCGAAGAAAATATTTATGAAAATTTTCATCTATTGATTTATTATCTGTTTCGTTGCTTATAATGTCTTTCAAATCAAAGTTATCTTTCAATTCATTTAAACTCAAATACCAGTCATTATTCTTATTCAAAATTTCTTCACAATTAGGGCGAAGTTCTATCTCTTCTTTCTTCATTCTGTCCTTTAACTGAAATAAGTTTCTAAACTTTTTGCAATCAATTGTATAATTCTTGGAAAATATTTCGGAAAATAATTTGAATGATAATGAATACATGTATACGAGTTTAGTGTCAAAATCAAATATATCTTCTATAACAACACCCAAACTGTAAATATCAGTTTTGAATCCATAAAGTATTCGACCACTAGTTCTATTACTAGTTATCGAGATTTCTGGTGATACATATCGAAGAGTTCCAACATCTTGAGTGTGTGACTGACCTTCAAATTCATGCAAAACTGTAAGACCAAAGTCTCCTATTTTAACAAATTTTCCATCAATTCCTTTACTGATTAATATGTTATTGGGGTTTAAATCTCTGTGAATTATATTCTGTTTATGCAAATACTTAACCCCTTCTAAGGTCTCCCTCAATAATTCATTTGAAATGTAATAATAAACAGAACTCTCATGCTTTGAATTTTCAACGTTTAATTCCGTTCTTAATTGTTGAATCACTTCTTCTAAAGTTTTATAACATAACTCCATTTGAATGTGTAATAAGAATGTGTTTTTTGGATGAAATATATTAGGACTAAGGATTCTCTTATCCTTTGTTTCTTTTCTATACTCTTCTGATAAATAATAATTTTTCTCAATCCATGACTTTTCATAATTCACAATATAATCACTTTTAACTTTTGTCATAATATTTAACTCTCGACTACTTTTCATTTCATTGATTTCTGTTTCTGAAAATGGGATCTTTTTGATAGCATATAATCTATTATTATATTTATTCATTGATTTGAAAACAACACCAAAACTACCGCTTGAGATAAAGAAATTTTCAATGAACTCCATCTCATATTTACATTTATCCAAAACTTCAAACTTTTTACAAATAAAGAATATATGAAAACTTTCATCAATTTTTGATTCATTAATTGTTTGTTCGTTTAATATCCATTGCACATATAAGTTATCTTTTAATTCATGTAAACCCAAATACCATTCTGTCATCTTATTTAATATCTCTTTACAATTAAGACGAAGTTCTATCTCTTGATTCTTCTCAAACAACATTCTATTCTTCAACTCAAACAATTTTTCAAACTTATTGCCAACAACTTTCTGATTCTCTGCACTCGAAATCCTAAAAGATTAACAACAATTGAAATTATATTTTTCTAAAAATTTTGAATCCATTGAATTAAAAATTTATATTAATTGTATTTGTCTATAAAATAAGATGTGCTGTTTTGAAATTTTTTACTTAATTTATTTGCAATTAAGTTTTAAACTTTTTCATATTATATATTTATTTATATATTACTTTATGAAAGGGGAAGTTTTTTGCCACAAAATTATACCAAATAAATTTTAAAACGGTTATTTAAATTTAACGAGTTCAATAAACATATCAATTATGGTGTCTACATTGACTTAATACATATGAAAATATACCCTTCAATTTTTTGTTCAGCTTTGAAGTGGACAAAAGTTGGCAACGCTGGTCCTAACCTAACCTAACCCAACCCAGCCAACTAGGAAAAATCCATAATCGCCTAATGAATTTAGTAAATTCATATCAAGTTATACAAAGGTATATTTGATTTAAACTTAATTAACTCTTATAAACAACTTTTATCACTATTATCTTCTGAGTCATGTCAACAAATATTAAAATTTGAAGAATTATCGTATAATGTACATAAAACTAGTTTTTTATGACATCGAATGATTTATAATAAAACTTATTAAACCCTACGATAAAAAGAATAAATAGATAGTGAGTATTTAATTCAATAATACAATATAATAATCCAAATTTGTTTTCATTCTCAAATATTTTTTAAGAATTAATATATAAAGGATAATTACAAAATCTACAAAATAAAATATGTTTGTCATGAAATTTTGATAAAAATATAAGACTTCTTACATTTTAGTGTCAAAGTTGAATATCTCTTCTATAATAACACCCAAACTGTAAATATCTGTATTTAATCCATAAACCTCTAGACGACTAAATCTTTTGCTAATATTTTGAATTTCTGGAGCCATATACCAAAATGCATCCGCATTCTGAGTGTGTGAATTATCATGAAATAGATGCAAAACTGATGGAGTAAAGTCTCCTATTTTAACAAATTTTTTATCATATCCTTCACTGACTAATATGTTTCTAGGATTTAAATCTCTGTGAATTATATTCTGTTTATGTAAATAATTGATTCCCATTAATATTTCTCTTAATAATTCATTTGAAACGTAATAATAAACAGAACTCTCATCTATTGATTTTTCGACATCTAATTCAGTTCTTAATAGTTGAATCACTTCTTCTAATGTTTTATAACATAACTCCATTTGAATGTGTAATAAGAATGTGTTTTTTGGATCAAACAAATCAGAGTTAAGTTTTTCATTATCTCTGCGATCATTTCTATGTTCATCTAATATAAAATAGTTTTTCTCTATCCATGAATTTTCATATTTTACGATATAATCACAATAAAGTTTTGACATAACCTCTAATTCTCGACGAGATTTAATTTCAATGATTTCATTTTCAGATAATGGTATAATTTTTAAAGCAAAAGCTTTTTTATTCTTTATAGCGATTGCTTTACAAACGACACCAAAACTTCCGCTTGAGATTAGAGAGTGTTCGATAAACTCTATCTTATATTTACTGAATCGCATTATTGGCGAAAATTTATATTCAATTAAATTCAAAGGTTTTATTGTCATTTTATATAAGTGCCCAATAATATCGTTAAATGATTTATAATTTATTGGTTTTGGATTTTGAATGAATTCATTGTAAATATTACCCCAAATATAATAAATATTATCAATTGATTGAGCGATACTAATAGTTCTTTTATTAATAGATATAATATTAATGAACGTTTTTTTAATATCTATTTTCTTTGGAATCTTCTGAATATCCTTTGGTTTATCGTATATACGTCTACAGCTATGACTTCCAAATTCATAGATATGTCCTTCATTTGAAAGTAATATACTGTGAGTAAATCCACAACTTATTCGTGTGAACAAAATATCATTTCTTTTGTAATCTTTCATAATAAGAATTTTTGGAATATTTGAATTTACTTTATTTCCAATTCCTAATTGACCACACGTATTATGACCCCAACAATAAACGCGTCCATTTTCTGTTAGAGCCAATGAATGATAAGCACCACATGATATCTTTACAACCTTTTCTCCATTAAATGCATTTAATTTAATTGGTGTCAACTGATGGACATTACAACCATTTCCTATTTGTGAATAATAATTCTCACCCCAGGCATATACTTCACCACAATTTGTTAGCACAAGTGAATGACTAACACCACAACAAATATTAATAACATTTTCATTATTCAGACATTCTATTAATACTGGTTTATGAAAACCACTATCTTGTGATCCAATGCCTAATACTCCCCATTTATTTCGACCAAAACTATAAACACGACCCCAAACATTTCTTGCAATACAATGAATAATACCTTCACTGAAATCAATAATTTGTTTGTGACTCAACTCTTCAATAAGTGTTGGATTGTCTACAACTCTATTGTGTCCAAACCCAAGTTGTCCGCAACTGTTTTCTCCAAAAGCATAAACCAAATCATTTTTAGTTACAATTAAATAATTACGTTTATTACGTTTATATCCATTGATTTCATTATCAAAATACCAATTAGGATAAACAAATAACAATTCAATATTACTTTTGAACTCATCACTCAATACACTTAAAGCACTCAATTTATTAATAATATGAAACATAATCTAATAATTTATTATAAAAAAGGAATATTAATATAATTTAAATAATTAATAAATGTATCAGTTTTTCAGTAATTTCTCGTTATAATAATTTTTAATTATCAATTAAATGTCGGCTCAAATATTACAATTTTAAGCACTTTATTGCTTTTTAAATATAAACCAACAAATTCAATAAAGTAACTAAAAATATAGCTTTAATAGTATATCAAATATATTATAACTTTCGGAAGATTCACGTAATTTATAACTGTTTCAAAACAAAATTTTATTTAAGTCTCACATCTTATTAAATAATAAATTAAAATATAAACATCTTTTTACTTAACACAAAAACCTTTCAGAAATCTTTCTCTTAAAATACTTTTACACTAATTTTTATAATAAATCAATATTTAAATTAAAAAACAACACAATATTTATACAGATAACACAGTATACAATTTTATATGAATAATAATTTTATTAAAAAATATATTCAAACTGCGTATTAATTAATTGGACACAGTAAAATTGGACTTTGATATAAAAAGAAGGATCCTTATATTAAAATGTTATCTTTGAACACCTTTTTTATGTAATTCTCTAATAATTTTATTGTGAAGGAAAATATTTATAATATAATACATTTTAATTAATAATAAAAGATATATAGTATAATAAATTTTAAAATTAGTTATTTTTTACTTATAATTATATTTTAATTTCGATTCACAAAAAATTAATAAATGATTTGCAAAAAATGAATATTTTTGGGCTTATAAATAATGTTATAAAACTTAATAATTAACCTAATCGTAAAAATAATAGCATAGTAAAGAAGTATAAAAGTATATTAGTTTAATGCAATTCCATATAAAAGCACATTTCTTTATTTAAGTTAAAATACTAAATAATTATTATAAAGATCCTTCTTTTTATATCAAAGTCCAATTTTACTGTACTTTAGTTTTATATCTTTGACGCCAACAATTTGATGTCATTTTTCAATTTTAATTATTATGCAGTTAAGCATTCATTTAAAGTATTTATACTCAAACATAATTTCCTATTTATTTATTGTGTTAATTAAACTTAACTTTAGTGAGAGTACAGTACGCTAACTTTTACGAGGCTTTTATTTTCATTTTCAGTTCACTTTAATCATAATCAGGCTTCACAAAGCCATAGATTGCACCCATGTGCAAGTTTTGGCTGCAGGAGTGCCAAACCCTGAGGTATTTTGGGATCGTAAAGGCCAAATATCTATCAATGTGCAGCCATTTATGACTCTAATTTGATCTTCACAAATGTGGTCGCACATTGGCCGGGCTCTGTTCATAATAGCAGGATATTTATAAACAGCGAAATCTACACACGACTTGCAAATAATGAAGTTCGCGGATGGCTTTTAGGGGATAGTGGATATGGTTTGAAACCATATCTAATGAAGCCTATTCTTGAACCGCGAAATTGTAGCGAACGCTCATATAATTACTCTCATATAAGAACGCGTAATGTTATTAAAAGAGCGATAGAAGTAAAGAAATAATCATGCTAAAGGGGAAGGATCGTTAAGATATTGTGCGTGGGCAAGTGCTTTTATGACCATTAATTGATAGTGTATATAGTGCTACATAATTAATTTTATATTCAACTATAATATTCACATATATTGATATGACATTCATACAGTGCGTACAGATTTAATAAAAATTGATTGAAGAACAATTCATTTGCAAAATAAAGGGATAATGACAGATATGCATAATGTAATAAAAGCATTTTATCAATATTATCAGTCAATCTGAAAACTGGTTATTCAGAACTGCTTTCTATTGGACAAAGACTGACAGTCGTTATGTCATCGCAGGGAACAAATGACATAAACCAAGGATTGGATACGTTTTTAGATAGATTCACACTAAATATTACGGAAAATGCTTTCATTCCAACCGTGAGTTTCAATATAATAATAATAATTTTTACTCATTCAATCATAACGTGTAGATTAAGTACAAATTCTTTAGTTAAATACATTGTGTTTTAAATTTCTTTATAAATTGAATAAAACGAGAGTTTGCGTTCATTTTGTATGAAATCAGGTAATGAGTTAAAAAGTTTTGTATAATAAATAAAAAAGTTTCTGTCACAAAAATTTATCCTAGTTTTTGTCATTTTTAACAAAATACCATTTCTTGAGTTTTTTACACTAAAATTACTTTTCCAAAACTCAAGTATATCAGTAAAGTTATTAATACATTTAAATACAATGATTAGGCCACTTAATTCTCTTCTTAATTGAATTGTTTCTAAATTAAGATGTTTTAACCTCTTCTCGTAAGTCATATTTGATTTTCCACTTTTCCAAATTTTCCTTTTCCTGTTTCAATACAAACATGATATGTTGACGGATCTAATGGGCCTTTAAAATTGCCAGTAGAATGACAAACGTAATAATCTTTAATATTTTGCCCTTGGGTTGAATTTTCCTCAAATATTGCAGAATCCAGTCCTGTTACTGAACGAATGTATTTTTTAATTTCATAAAATTTAATAATTAACATTTTATTAGGCATCTTTTGCAGCATAAAAATTTTTATATATATTAACTAAAATATTAGTAATTGCTACTCACCTATATTCGATTGAAATAGAGTTAAGATAACTGACAAAATTATTAGCTTCACACTAATTATCATTATTAAAAGTTTACTTTTTAGTGGTTTTCAACTTTAAGAAATAATTTAAAATTGTAATATGAAATGAGATGAAACAGTTTGTTATTTATAGGGATGCCTTTAAGATTCTTATAAGGATATAATGATAAGAATTGCAATATGGATTAATATTTAAGGATGCATTTCACAAATAAAGTATCTGGAATGTTAAATAATAAACGATATATATGTAACGTTACGATCAAGAGATAAATTTTTTAAATCCTACTAGAACTTCTAAAACTTTGTAAGTGATGCATAGACAGTAAAGTAACAGCAACATAAGTCCTATTAAGACAGAGTACTCTCAAAACAAATAATATATAATAATTTCAGGAATTTAACCTTTGATTGTATTATTTACTTTTGTTGTGCCGAATATTTGGCATTTGTCTTATAAGATATCTTTGTTTGTTAAAGTTGGATATCGCGTGAAGCGATAAATTCAAGTGCAACATAACTTACATTCCAGAACAAGGAACCTGAAACACACAAATTCAAGTGTTGGAAAGCATTTTATGCTTGATTGTATTTAAGTGTTTGTATATTTGAAAAGTATATAATACTATTACGAGGTACTATGAGAGTTAATTATTTTGAATAGCTATTCAAAAATGTCATTACTCAAGTGGATATAAAGTAAATTTAAAACAATTTAAAAAACACAGTAATATCTCTATATAGTGAATCGCTTGGGACCGACTCTTTCTATTCACTATAAAGAGAATTCGCTATATGGAGGTTCACCGACTTTTGTGGTCATTTTAAAGGTTCTCGGGGATGCTGATTATGAATATGAAATCAGTATTTTGATAGCTCTTACCGTTTTCGAGATCTATTCGGCGACGGACAGACAGACAGACAGAACAAATCTATAAGCGCTCAAATTTTTAATCGGGCTAAAAAGGTTCTACTCAAAGATTGATATGCTCTTCATTGTAAGTTAAAATTATATTAAATATTATGCAAAAATTATTTTATTATTTATTTAAATTAAGAAAAATTTTAATTCAATAGCAAAACAAATATTTAAGAATTATTCATTAGATTCCGTCTCATATTCTTCATCATCATTAGTCCGAGTCATAAATAAAGTCTTCGTCATTGAGATTAAAAACTTCTTCATTTGATATCATATAATATGAAGCGATCTCTGAGTAACTTTTAGAAGTCTTCACTGCATTGCTTTCCAGTGTTAGATCTCTTTCTCTTATTTCATACTTTTGTTTCAATGCCTGTAAACGTTTCAATAGATCTGGAAAATCACTGAAAGAATAATTACCTCTTCTGTGACCAAACAAACTACATGTCAATTCATCGAACACGATATCAATTCTTTGCTTATCGACTGATTGAAAAAATAATAAATAATTAGATTTTTTAATCAGTATTTAAAATTACAATTACCTGACTTTTCATTGACTTTTGTTTCGAAAGTAGTTTTCATTACATATAAATCTGACATTTGCTCTGATGTTTGACTTAATTGTTGAGAATTAAGGTCTGAATCAGACTTCGATTGAAATATTGTTTGAGAATTTAATTCATCAAATGAACTAATATTGGGCTCACTTTTGAATAAATTTAAATCCTGTATAAGATCTAAATTAAGTTTTTCTTGTGAAGACTGTTTGAGTGTAGAGTTCAATCTACTCATAAACTGTGAACCACTTGAAGTAATTAATGAATTTTGTTGTTCAATAGACTCTTCATTGGGTTTCATTTCTTTGACATTTAATTCTGGGTTTGAAATAATTGTCTGTAAATCTGACGAAAAATGCAATTGAAGGAAATTTTGACTTTCACCTTCATTTTTGAATTTGTTTCCCGAAATTATATCCAAAACATAATTTTCGTAATAATAATAATTGTGTTTAAACGACTCAATCATAACGTCTTTCAACGTTTGAGGCATTGCTTTGCTATCATTGGTCTCTTCAATCATATCAAGCACTGCAACGCGTATTGTCTCGTGTCTGAGGTATTCGTTGTATTCATCACTGCATTGTTTGACATAATCATTGTCTATAATCTTCAAGTCGTCCAATCCATTTACGTCATTAAATGGGGTTTCATTCATAATAGACTGTATTGAAAGCAAAATAGACGTCAATGTCATTGTTGATGACCATTGAGGTCCTGCCCATGTGTTCAAAATGCTCAAAAAGACGAATCCTTTGGTGTTAAAGATAGAATTGAACCGAACAGTTCCCGAGCCCGTAGTCCTGAGCCTGATTAGGGGCGGTTTAAATGGATAATCCGTAGGGAAATGAATCACGAAATAGAAGAATCCGTTCATATATGGGGTACTGTTTGGGCCCTCTATTAATGCGTGAACGAAACAAATATTGTCTTCTTCTGGAACCACATGAATGGTAGATATGTTTGAAGAGTAAAATTCACTCAAATCTTGTTTTATTCGCAAAAGTGTTGTATTATTTATCACTTTATTAGCGGTTTTATTCACATTTTGTGACATTTTATTAAAATCTTTCTTAAATATAACGCAAAAAATATGTTACTATTATTTAAATATTTAAAATAATTTATTTATAATATATTTTTTATTATTTCTAAAAATTTATTTAATGTGAACTGAACTAAAACGACGACATATTCTATAAGCAAAAATATAATCTCTTTATTGCAATTATTTATTACAATTTCTTATCAAACTCACTGTTATCATGCGTTGAAAATGATTAAATTTAGAATAAATATAATATATTTAATTCTAATCCTTTCACTAAATTTATTATTGAAAAGTTTAATCTATTAATCAAGATATTTTCAAGTGATGCGAAGTTAAAAATGCCTATTTTAGGTCTCTCTTCCTCCATATATCATTTTTTCACAGTTAGCTCTAACCCTCTCCCCTACCTTTGACGTGACATCATTTGTAATTCACCCATAATATTAATTTATTGGAGCATTATATGTAATCAACAGTTTAATTTTGTCGATTTTTCGGTATCCCCCAGAAATTTGAGAGAACAGAATGCTTTTGTTAATAAAAGAAAAATTACCATATTTGGTTTATTTTGATATTTTAAATAAATTTATTAAAATACTATAATTGGTAATATTTGTAAAAAACATTGAGGCCGCTACTGTTCCAGGTTTCCTCTAATACCTTATTGATGTACTGTACTATCGGCCGCAAAACTCTTTGTTAAACTTGGCGCTCAAAAAATAACTATAACCTATAGGACTATATATTATTAAGTGAAATTTGAAAGCTATTGGATACTTCATTGATTTATGGGAGAGATAAATTATGTTAGATTAAACAAAAACTCTTCCGCAGATAGTATATAGAATTTTATAAGCCTGCAAATTATTTTTTATCAATTATAATAAATTTAATGCTTTTGTGAAAATTTAGTTACTTTAACAACGCTAAATTTACTTTATCGTTGACCTACTTTTTTTGTTATTTTAATATTGAGTCATTCGTTATTGAAGTTGAATAATGATTGCAATATTAAATAGCAATCCTTTAAATAGAATATTAGTCTAATAGTCAAAGAGATTGATCAAAGACCTGGAATATTTATCTTTGGACTTTAAAAATTGTTTTAAAACATATAATTTTTGACTGATTAATAAGTAACACGTTTATCAAAATATTACAGCATTTTTATCTAAAGATAAGATTTCATTTTCATATAGTAGTTAACATTTTCCAGGAATGACTAATAATTGATAAATATAATTAAATTAATGGTAGTGTTTATAATGGCAAAAGATTTTTAACTGAATAATATAAATAAACAATAATAAAAAAATAAAATAATAGTTTATTAAAAAATTAATTCTCTTATCAATTTTCTAATTACAGTAAGTTATGAAGATGAACAGCACCTTTCAACTACTAACTACTATAGTACAAAAATACTGATATGAGACAGTTTAAATCAAATCGTATTTTGAGTATTAAATCTATTTAATGTCAAATTAGTTATATATTTTGTTAAAAATTTTAAATTAAATAATTGAATTTTTTTAATTTTAAAAATGTTTCGTATAGTTGTTTGTTAAAAAATCTTTCAGAGAAAAGTTAAAAATATCTATTAATTAAATGCTTTTAATCCTTTGACGTCAAACATCTCTATAACACCCGATATGACGAAAATGATAACAAAAAATGAAAGACCAGTTAATCAACAACAAAAAATGGCCTCAAAAAGCACTGATTGGGTTTTATTTATGTTGTGAAACGTAAGAAAAACTAAATTTTGTTAATATTATATGAAACCTTAATACAGTGTAGGTAGTTTAAATATTAGTATAGATTATTTTTAATTATTTCTGTTCTAAATTGTATTTTTTGAAACAAGTTTGTGCAAAAAAATCAATCAAAATATCAAAAATGTTACCCAAGAGAAGCAATTGTCTCCATTCAAAAGTTTAAACAGCAATTCAGATGATATTACAGTTAGTTTTAATTCAAGTGTTAACAAAATTATTAAACTTGAAGCCAATTATGAAATGAAGACAGAAATAAATCCTCAATTTAGAGAACAATTAATTTATAAAACAAATTTAAACAATAACAATATTACTTATGATTCAAATGTTGCGAAAACAATTAAAACTGAAAATCAGTCCTTCGATAAAAATTCAAAGAACTCATTAATTAAAACAGAAGTTGAGACCGAAGCCAAAGATTTGACACATATTAATGAAAATTATAATGTAAACCCTGGATATAAAAATATTATAGATCTATATCTGTCTGAATCAACATTTGATAGCAACCTAACAGTGAACACAGGACAAGAACTTAAATTAATTCCAATACCATTTAAATTCAGGGCTAACCTAACATTCGCACCAATAGTTGCCGACTTTGTTAAAGAGAGATTTGTTTTTGAAGAATTTGATGCGGCCGTTAAGGGTCAGGATAACAAACACTTGTATATTGATTTACTTAAAACCAGTGATTATAAGCCATTCAGAAACAGAAAATCTCTATCGACTGGACCGGAGATAATAAATAAAAGATCTTTTGGTAATAATAAAAATGAGCGAAAGACTTATAAAGTAAAACATTTGCAGTTTCACCAAAACTTTCGGCCGCCATATAGAGGGACGTGGAGTAAGAGAAATACTATTATTTCAGGCAGAAGACCATTATATAGAGACCAACGGTTCTTTGATTATGAGGTGGACAGTGATATGGAGTGGGAAGAAGAGTGCCTTAGGGAGAGGTTAGATATTAATCATGATTACAATACAACAAAAATTAAAGTTATTTAATATTCAAACAAAATTATTTGAGTGTTTATTTTTGAATATAATAAAATTTTTCCCAATTATTGCAGTTTAAGACGTAAACGAATTACACCTCAAGAAAATGGGGTCAAGAGAGGGGTCAAGAGAGTAAACAAAAGGGTCACAAAGCCTGTCATCAGATTTACGCCTTTCACTCAATTTAAACCTATTGTTCAAAGAAGAAGTAGAATAATGTCATGTAATACAGAAAGTGTTAAGCAAAATATCAAATTGAGAGCAAAACATACTTTAAACACAATAAAAAACTTCAAGCTATCAAAACTTGAAACAAAAACTTCGTTAACAAACTATAGGCCTTCCACTCGCAAGTCATCAGATAATGATAAGAAAAAAACAACTAATATAAGTATTAAAAACAAAAGAGAATGCAAATCACGCGGAGAACTTCAATTTAAAGCTGTCAAAAAAGTTAAGAAACCGAGTAATAAAGTAGTGCCAGAAAAGTGCTGTTCATACCAATTAAGGGCTAAGAAATTAAAATCACCAAAAATTGCCAAATTATGTACAAAGAGATTCATTTTGGAAGAATTTGAGGCAGCGATTAAGGGTCAGAATCGTGATCTCTTGTATACCGAAATACTTAAAAATAGTGATTATAAGCCATTCAGACACATAAAATATCAATTAACTAAACCCCAAAATTCTTTTAATGGCAATAAAAATGAGAGAATAGCTTATAAAGTAAAACATTTACAGTTCTACGAAAATATTCGGCCCCCATATCGCGGGACGTGGAGTAAGACAAATGCTCTCATTAGTGGCAGAAAACCATTTCAAAAAGACCTACACTTTTTCGATTATGAAGTGGACAGCGATAAGGAGTGGGAAGAAGTGAATACCAATCATACTTGCGATACAACACAAAAAATAGAGTTATTTAATAATGAGAAGAAAGTATTTAATTGTTTATATACTGAATGTAATAAAGTTTTCGCAAATAAACGCAGTTTAAGTCGTCATCAAATTGCACGTCACAAGAATGGGGTCAACAAATTAAACAAAAGAGTCATAAAGCCTGTCATTAGATTCACGCCATTCACTCAATTTAAGAATTTAGTTCATAGAAGAAGTAAAATAAAGTAATGTAATACAGAAAATATTGATAAAAACTATTTTATAACTCTTTAAAAAATAGATGCATTAAAATGTTTGAAATAGAGTTTGGTTGTTTTATATAAAATTTTAAGATACTATTTGAATCTATTTCGCATTTTTAGCTTTGTTCAAAAATGAGCGCTTATAGATTTGTTCTGTCCGTCTGCCTATCCGTCAGTCTGTTGCCAAATAGTTCTCGAAAACGGTAAGAGCTATCAAAGAACTGATTTCATATTCATAATCAGCGTTTCTGAGAACCTCTAAAATGACCACAAATTCAGTGTCCAGTGACTACTGGCCAAGTTACCGAAGGAAAATTACCGACGCTTGCGCTTTTATAAACAGTCATAGATTGTATATATATTTCTTTTGTTAGTTCCTATTTTAGTTGCCATATTATTGGGTACTTTCAAATCAGTACAAATAATATATATCAAAATGTGTATTACATTTTATGTATACTCTTTTAAAGACTACAATAATGGATGGAAATGCTTTAAGATATGCTATTAAAGCAAAAAATAAAAATTAAAACTTTTATTAGAAAACACAAATGATTCTAAATTTCAGAATGTATTGAATTAATTATTCAATATTCTTGTTTCTTAATTAACAGCTGTTTATCTGAGCTTTATTTCAGCACAGTTAATTACAGAATAATCATCCCTAATTCAATTTAATTGTATGCTTGTTTTTAGCAGTTCGAGGGCGGAAAAGCTAAAGAGTAAGTACATTTTAATACTATTATGAAAGGGTACCGGAGTTTTCCATAAGTAACCCCTACCGAATATAACCCCATGGGGTTATATTTGGCAACTGGGGCTATATTAGGCGCAAAGATTATTAAAATATGATTAAAAACTGACTTTATAACACATGATTATTTTTTTGGAACATCGTTTAAAAAGCTAAAATTTGGGATTTAAGGATTAATTTCCCATATTTTTGATTTAAAGTACTTCATTATACAAAATATATGCTTCAAAAAGAATTAATTTATTACCAAATTTAATACTTAAAATTCAAGTTTAGCATATTATTTTAAATAAATGAGTAATTTTATGAACCAAGAGAATAACAATGATAACAGCATTTAGCACAATTTGTGTTACATTTATAATGTGTTTGATCCAAATTTAAATTAAAAAATTTTTGATTTAAAAGCAAATTATATGTTACCGATTATAACCCATGGGGTTACTTTTTGATCACACATTATAGGGACAAAAAGACTATTTTCCTATTATAACCCCTGGGTTTACTAATGGAAAACTCCGATACAAGTGAGTATTTATGAATGAGTCCATCAATAAGTTATTTTTTATACGTATTTAATGGAACTTGCATAATTTAAATTTATTTTAACAAAATGTATTCACATGTGAAAAGGTGTTTTATTTATTTCCTAGTTTATTAGTTTTTTAATAATATTCATAATTTTAATAATAACAATATAACAAAACTAATTCTTAATATAATTTATTAGAATAATTGTCTTTTACTATCAATTAAAATGCAAGAATCTGTTTAATCTTAGTCTAGTTTTGTATTAAATAACTTAAATTGTGATTTTACTGCTTTCTTAGTAATTGAAAGAATTTTCATTAATTATTAGTATTAATGATTTTAAATCTTAGCGTTCCTGAGTCCGATCTATTGGGTTAATACAATTCATTCCTTCCCATAAAGTGTTAGACTATCAGCTAATTCTTAAAAACAATCTTAAACAAGGAAAAGTATACAGTCTATGACTGTTTACAAAGCGCGATCCTTATATATTTTTTCCACTTGTAGACTCATTATGAACATGAAGTCAGTTCTTTGATAGATCTAATCTTTCCCATATGAAAGCATTAGTATCAGTAGTTTTCGCCGGTAACTAAATCTAAAGCTCTGCCAAACAAAACAAGTCTCTAAAATTAAAACCAACAATAAGTCTCTACCAAAACCACCCCTGAGCAGCTCAGTTGCAGCTGTACTTTATTCCCCACAGTACGAAACCCTGAAATTAACACAAACCTTACAAATGCTGCATAAATGTTATAAAATCTTAATGTAGCTCAATATTATCACAATACTCAGGCTCAAAGTGGTCCTCACACAAGTCAGACATATATAATCCGAAAATCTCGTCCGGGTCTGCGTCTTAATAACAATCAATTTAGAAGAATTATAATAAATACATTAATAGACGTTTATAAACAACTTAAGGCTAAAATAGAGAAATAGTTTTCTCGTTACCAATAAAAATATTCCAAAATAAGTTTGTTCTTGAGATTTTCTTTTTAATATCAAATCCCAGATCATTATAAAAGGAGACGTTACACAATGTCTTATTTTAGTGCTAACTCTGACTTCAGGCAGATCATATCTATCAGTA
>JAQGCH010000599.1:0-21376 GCA_034699485.1 Nanhermannia elegantula | reverse complement strand
TAACACAGTTTTCATACCTATACATAAGTTTAAAAATAATTCAATAATTAGTCTTATTATTGGTTATTATGGACTCATTTTGATTAACTGTTTATATAATTGATATAAGTATTTGAGTTTATGTCATATTAATTATTAATCAAATGTTTATAAATATGTTTAAATGCATTCAAAACGTCTATTATATAAACAAACGTTATATTAATTTAGTTTTTAATGATTTAGATATTAAATCAATGTTAATGTTTATACAACAAAATAAAGGTTTTACTCGTTATTATAATTAATAATATTTTGTTTTGACATTAATTTTAGTTTTAGATTAAACTAATTATTACTTTTTATTTGATAAATGATTTTATTTTGTTTTAAACTAAATTTTGACTCCAATTGCATTACAATTATGTGATTATCTGATACGCACTTTTGTTAATTAAAGTAATGCTGTTTTAGTTTACATTTGAATTTTGCGCTTAAATTATAAGCTCTTTAAAAGACTCTTAAACTGATGTTTTGAGGAGACAACAGATGGCAACGCATTATATATTAATTCTTAAAATCAATGTTAAACTTAATGCTGAGCACAATTTTCAAAATTTTCAAAAATAATGTTACAATCTTTGATCAATAATTTATTTGATTTAATAATTTTAAGTAAATCTCAAAAATGCACTTAAATTAGGTTTTTTTGTATGAAATAAAATTTGTTTCGAAATATTTTACAGTAAAACAAAGTTTTTTAATGTAAGCAAAAAAAGACCCAAAAAAAGGCCAAAACTTAATTTTTATTAAACAAAATCCTAGTTATACAGTATTTAGTTATCAATTAAATTAAATCTTTTGCACTGTTTGTAAACTTAAAACAATTGAAATAAGTTTTGATTTTAGTATTTAATCAATTGTTTAATTATTTGTTTGCCTTTTATGAGAATATCTCTAACTTTATGAAAAGGAAACTTTTGCAAGTTATCCACTTTTAGGTAACAATTTTGTATTTAAGAGACCTTTAAAGCACTTCTAAGAGAGTCACAAACAATCACTGAACAGCCCATCGATCGATGCTTTCAAAGTCTATTTTAACGCTAAACAAATACAACCAATTTTGTGCTCAAATTGTGGAGTCTGTGAGAGTCGTATTCCTCTAATTCATTGAATCAATACTCAGAACAGCGGCTCAGTGCCGTAGCTAGTGGTGGAGCCGGGGGGACACCACCCCACACCATTTTGAGCAATGAAGAGATGTTTGTTCTCGTGTGAAAATTTCACTTTTAATGAAGTCTGTATCCTATGATTGAAATTGTTTTATAAAAAATGTTTTAATCCATGTCTCAGAGCAGGTGTTTATAAAATGATTTTGTTTCTAAATTTCTATTCCCGGCCACTAAACGAAGAAACCCTGACTACGGCACTGCAGCGGTCTCTAAGTTTTTCTTCCAATTATAGTTGGGCTAAGTTTTAGGCTCAACAGCACTTATTTTTTTATGAGCGGAACTTAATTTTAATTTTATCAATGCTTTTATTTTTTTCACTCTTTTCCTCCATTCAGAGAGTTGTCTAGTTTTAAGACAGAAGAGACGTGTCATGTACTAGAGTTGGGAACCATTGCCATATCATAAGTTTAAGCATATTTTTACTGCTTTACAATCGACCGCAAGGCCAGTGGCTAAGAGTTTGTCAAAATAGCATCGAAATCATTAAGGCCTCTGAGATTACCAATAGATTGGCTCAAGTTTTTGCAAATTAACATTTTTGTCAAGTTTTTAAACATATGTTATTTTTTGAGAAAAACTGCTTCTGATAAACACATGCTTTGGTCTTATTATTGAATAGTTTGCTTACATTACTTGCACTTTTTGCAAACCAAGAATTAAACTCTTAATGAAAGTCTAAGAATCAACAAAAGACTCACTAGAAATGCGGTTTTTAATAATTATAAGTTAGTCACTAGTGTTCTGTTGAATCAAAATTGGACAATAGATAGATTTAAATATATTATAATCTTTTCAAATTTTAATTATACAGTTAACTTACTGTTAAACTCCATTTATACTTAAGATAACAATTATTTAAATGAATAATTAGTTTTTTATTTAATTTAAAAATAATTGAAGTTTTTTTATATGACTGTCATTTTTGATATCATTGGTTAGGGCTATAGTTATGCTTAAACATGATTGCGCTGACACACAGGCAGATCAGTTATCCCCTAAACAATGGGCATATCTTTGTATTAATTCAAAGCTTAATTCAAATTTTTGTAGTCAATGATTAAAGAATACAACACATTATGTCCATTGAATAGTAATACAAACAAAGCTTTATAATAGTAAAAGATAAACACAAAATAGTTTAATAATACGATTGAAATTTTTTTGTTCAACGTTTGTCTTTATTCGCGACTAATCTTAATTGGAAAATGTTAATTAGTATAATTTTAATGGTTATCACAGGCTTGTGAGACAACATTAACTATGCATTTGACTACTCTGTGGTTTTATGAATTGCTTTTTTTCAATGGGATTCTCTAATTGCTTAGAGCCAGAGATTCTCTGCTTAGAGCTATTTGTATTAGCTTTCATGATATGGTAATAAATCATAACTTCATTTTTTTCTTTAAAGCCCAAACATATCATTGTTATCAAAGCTTCGTCATGTTAGTTAACTATTCAAAGGCTATATCAACTGAATCTACTTGTGCTGTATAGCACTGCGGC
The DNA here is from genome assembly GCA_034699485.1 of Nanhermannia elegantula. Lineage (NCBI taxonomy): Eukaryota > Metazoa > Arthropoda > Arachnida > Sarcoptiformes > Nanhermanniidae > Nanhermannia > Nanhermannia elegantula. The sequence continues at coordinate 18,662 of JAQGCH010000599.1, read as the reverse complement.
TTTGATTAATAAGATTGAATCCAAACATTTTAAATGATTTTTGAGACTTACTCTATAATAATAAAGTTTATTTTAAATTTATTACTTCAAAGTTCGCTTAAAGCTCATTCAACTTAACTCTTAAAACTTTATTAATTTGTAAAGATTTCCAAAATTACCCCCAAAGCAGAGCATTCTATGAATTTATCATTAGATAGAACATCAATTTCATGTTATTAAAAGCTTTCATTTCACACATTTATTATCTTAACCTAAAGTAAATATAAAAATTATTATCTTGTAATGAAAATCATGATATCAGTGATTCAATGGTGAAAAAAATTTTACATTTCTATTACATTTACTAATAATAAATGACAATATTTTTTATTGCGTAAACATGTTTGTTAAAGACGACTCAACTCTAGTTTTTAGTTACTTTTGAAAACTTATATACAATACTTACATAAGAGAGCTTTTCTACTTTCCTTTTTTGTGATGAGCCTTATTAGTTCATAGAGCTGTCGGCCCCACAAGAATACTAAGAGTTAATGGTGTGTTGTGTAAAATGCAGGTCCGCACTGTCTTTGAGTTTGATCCTTGTACGGGATCATGGAATTGAATCCAGGCCTCAGCCCATACAATACACTTAAATGTAAGATATATCAGGAATTTTATTAATTTGATAAGAAGATAAACAATGTCCTCAATCTAATGCCTCTCACTAATCGAATAATCGCTTCAATCCCTTATAATGTACTGAAACTTACTCTTTAACTAAAATCTAAAGTTTGTTCTGTATCACTTCTATAGTTACGCCCTTCAAAATTATTAATCTCTAAGGTATATAATTGTTAATATATTTTTCCTTTAAATTATCACATTTAATACTTCTATATCATTGACAGCACTTTTCAACATTCATTTTGATAATCTTTCAGACTTTCATACTTATTATAAATTTTCGGTTACTCTTTCAAAAGATTTTAAACCTTAAATTTTTTTTCAAATCTTTTTCTATTCAGATAATATTTAGTACTAAAGTAAAAAAAAAAAAAAATAAATGAACGAAAGATTTTTTTGTCCAAAACAAAAAAAATGGTGTAATTTTTCATGTTATAAAATTTATAACACGAATCAATTTTTCTTTTTTGAAAAATGAATTTTGTTGACAGTCAGTTGTAGAGATTCATCAAAACAAGAGTTTTAGTTTTCTTTAGAACTCACATTTTTTATAGAAAACTTTTTGATTTTTTCGATACTACTCTTCGTTAAATAATTACCAGAGAAAGTAAAAGTTTTATTATTGATTTAAAACTAAAAGGAAGGCTCACAAGAGCGGAAAATTTTTTCATGCTGTCAGTATACCTCACTTTTTAATGCACTGAACAAAGGGTTTGGCAGGAAGTTTGAGTTAGTATTCAATAATTATATGAGTGTTTGTTTAACATGTTTAATGATCATTAAATTAACCCTTAATATGCTAAATGTTGTCGAAACATAGCTTCAGATCTGTCATAATATCGTTATAAATCGAGAGACACTACTTATTCTATATCATAATGATTGATAAAATATTTTAATAATGATTTTTTTTGCATTATGTATTTGATTGATTTCTTTTTCAAGGATTTTTAGAATATAATGCATTACAATCACTCTTAGACTTACCACATAATCAATTGACGAGTCAATAAATTTAATTTCAAAAGTTATGTTTTATATACTAAGTTATAATTTGATATAATTATTGCTTTTACTTCATTGCAATTCATTTGTTTATTGCAAATCAAGGCTAACTCATTAATTTAAATCTAATTAATATAAAAAACTGACAAATTATTTAAGAATAACCTTTTTATTTATGAATTCATTTTCTCTGTTGTTTATTAAAGGCTTCAAATGAGCGAAGAAATTAAAATTAATTCAAATTTCATTTTTTCTATCAAGACTTGTTATAACAAAATGTTCGTTTGAGTTCATCTAATTCTTAGGTTTAGGTCATCCTTCACATTGTTCTTAGAGTATAGGATTAAGAGTGAGACTTAGGCTGAAAAAATCCAAATCATTTTTTAGCTTTTGTTACTTTCAATTTTTCATTCTCTGTTAAATGATTTTAGTTTTTAATGATTTTCTCTCAAAGTAAGAGTTTTGAAATAAGGATCAGACAGAGAAAGATTGTAAAACTTTTACAAATTGGCTGAACTTAATGCTTTTGTTAATTTAAAGATATTTAATCCGAATAAAATTGTGAAACATGTTTATATACATAGAAAAGAGATATAATACGGCAACTTTCGCAATACAATTGAGAATAAAAATGAAAGTATTTTTCAAATCATTAAAAATGTGTTTGGTATTTGTGTAATTATATTGAATATTTTGATTGACTCAATTGTTTTAAATTTAATAATCATAAATATATCCAACCATTCAATAAAACTAATAAATATAGTCATAATTTTATCATTAATTGTTGAATTGTTTAAACCCTTACTCGAATAGCCTTACAATAAATCGCAACGAATATAACTATTATTATGTTAACGCAAATAATTTTAAGACCAATTTTTGTACTCTAAAAGCTGATAACTTAAAAGAGCAGATGATATGTGGTTATTATAGAATTACAAAACTAAATATTATACATGACGTGACTGAGTCACTATTAACATGTATTTTATCTAAAATAAGATTCTCTTATGAATAAAGTAATTCAACTTAATGTCTTGCGGAGGAAATTAAACGTAAGAAAAACAATATTAGGAGAGATATTGTGCCAAAAAGGGAGTCGAGTGAGTGGAGTGACATTAACAAGATCACAATCCAGAATGTTATCGTGTTTGGTGACTCGACCCGATTTACCAGAACTAATATTTGATATGTTGCGACCGCATTGTCATTTGGATGTATGGGAAAGTGCAACCATTATGCCAACCGATGAGTTGGTGAAGCGCATTAAAGGCAAAAATGCGTTGGTATGTACTCTCTCTGATCGCATCGATTCGCATATCTTGAACTCTGCGACTGACTCTCTACGAGTCATCGGGACCTTATCTGTTGGCTTTGATCACATAGATATTGATGAATGTCGAAAGAGAGGAATAGCGGTCGGCAATACACCCGATGTTTTGACTGATGCGGTCGCGGAGCTAACTATCGCTTTATTGCTGTCAACCTCAAGGCGTCTCTTCGAGGCTGAAAGAGCGCTCAGAAAGTATGAAATTCTTAACTATTACTGTTAGGCATACGCTTCCATATATCTAAATATCAATATGTTTGTGTTTGTGCTGATAAAAGCACTTTAGTTTATATAAATGTATATACAGTACAGTATGTATTGATTTATTTTGTGTTTTAGTGGCGAATGGAAGCCGGGTTGGAATCATTTATTTATGTGTGGAAACTCTCTTAAAGATAGTGTTGTTGGGTTTGTCGGTGCCGGTCGTATTGGCATTGCTGTTCTCCAACGACTTACTGCTTTCAAAGTTAAACAATTTCTTTATTGTGGGACAAATGCGAAGACGGACGCGGACTCATTGGGCGCTCGATTTGTTTCATTCAATGAGCTTTTGGAAAAAAGTGATTTCGTAATAGTCAGCTGTGTCTTAAACGATAAAACTCGTCATATGTTTGATAGCAATGCATTTAAAATGATGAAAAAGACTGCTATTCTTATAAACACAAGTCGCGGTGGAGTTATAGATCAGACCGCGCTCTACAACGCATTAAACAATGGAGATATTAAAGCAGCGGGACTTGACGTAATGGAAAAAGAACCGATTCCTCTAAATGATCCTCTATTGTCACTGAACAACGTCGGTATGTCTCATGTTTTGAGTTTAATTAAGAAACGCTCTGTTTTTATATACTCTGAATCCCATTCTAACTCATCACAAAATAGAGGGAGTGTTCGATGAATGCATTAAAAGACTTTGAAAATGTTATAAACTTAATAAAGTATTATACAGTACTATAGAATTAGAACCAAACCTAATGACTAGAAGAGAGTCACATTAGAATTCCCCCTTATTATTAGTTTTTGTTTGTCATGTTGTATAACATTAGAGCCAATACTCGAAACTTTTGATAGCAATACTATCGTTAGTGTAAGATTGAGTATCAATAGAATATACAGTATTTATATTTAGTTGCATTTGTAGTAGTTTTACCACACATTGGAAGCGCATCCTATCAGACTAGACTAGCAATGGCGCAGTTAACAGCTCAGAATGTGATCGCAGGCTTACAAGCATCTAAATTACCTGCTCCTGTATGGCAATAAACTTCTCTATGGTCTTGTTTGCAAAAGTTTTAAAGGTAATAATTATATTTGTGCCTCGTTTTCAGCATTATATATGTTGAAACTCGTTGAGGTAATTACGAGTCTTGACTTTTCGTGTTTCACTTTTTAAGATGGATTTTGTTTTCCGTTCCAGTTATAATAAGAGGTACCTTTACGTGCCTTTACGTTCCTTTCTTAGAAAATATGATCACCTCGTGTGTGGCCTTAAAAATTAAGCATACATTCTACAAACGAGCCTCTCGTCATTCACTTCATCTCTCCTCTCACAAGTTCCGTCTCGTCTCGTTTCTCTCGTTTCTCTGCCCTTTTCTCTCTGCTCTCCTCTATAGTAAATTGAGAATTGAGTCGACAACTGATAACTATATATTGGTGGTAAAACACATAGCTATTAGATAAGCTATTTCCATGTTTAAAAAGTAGTAAAACGTGAACTAACAAACTTAAATGAATCCCATATCAGCTCTGAGAAAATATTTTACGATCATTTATTTATAGCTATTATTCTACTCTTGTTTGGATTTCTTTCTAATATTTTCTTTAAAAAATAGTTGTCAATAATTGCCTTATTATTTGAATGAAATAACTATGTTTTACATGTATAGCTATATTCTTATTATGTTTTTGTTTTTAATTATTATTATTTTATTTGTCAAAACAAATGTATTCAATTTGAGCTCATTTTAAATCAAATATGAATTGATTTGCTTATAACCTTATTTTAAGCAAAGCCACTGTCAACTGGAATAAAGAGTACAAAGAAAAACAAAATAATCAATAATCATCATAAGTGTTGTCACAGTCTTTTAGTGGCATTCGACCAAATCTATTATTTAAATCAATTATCTGCACATTACTGTAGTACAAAGTTAGCCAAACTTTCAACATAAAGTCTGCTGTAAACCACTGTAAACTTATTGTAAACACATTACTATAGAATTGATTTTTTGCCTTCGGAAACAATTTATTTAAATTATATTTTGTTTTGAGGATTCAAAAATGAAATAAAATTAATTAAACTTAAATGAATAAACCAATTGTCTTGAATAGAGTTTTTGTACAATAATTGTATGATTGAGAAATTCAAATTAGGAAATAAAGGCACACAAAGGTAGTATACGGTTAGGTCAAAGCATACTTATGCTAATTACTTCTCTATTGTAACTTTAATTTTATATTATTCTTATTGTTAGTATTTGTTAATCAGTTAGAAATATTGTAAAAAATGGTATTTAAAGAAAAATAAAATTCTTGAATAAATAATTTGTGTTTAAACGAAATATTGAGCTGAAAATTCCTAAAGTATTTATATAATGAGATGGATGTACGCATTAGTCATTATGGTATATGCAGGTAAGCTAAATATAAAATTAATAAACTTACTTTAGAACTGTTAGAACGATACAGGCATAGAATGATTCAATAAAGTAGTTAAGTGTTGCCGTTGCCATAGCGAAGCCAAGTTTGTTTCGACAGTATCTCAAAACAAACTAAGTTTTATAATAATATTAATAACAGCACAATTTGTGTATAACCATTACTAGCACAGTAAGGCTTTGCGGACTACGAAGAATTGACTGCTCGTAGTATTAGTGTTGGTTAGTTTAGAAGCGATTGTGTGTCTCATGCACTTAGACATTCAAGAGTTTTTGGTCTTTATTTCTACGCTAAGCTTTTGTTTTATTCCCATTAAAATATGTTTAGTGTTTCTATGAGTTGAGCCAATGCTTGATTTAATCTTGATATGACATCGCCATTAAACTCGCCTAAAATTATTGAGCAAAACTTGGAAATTACAGGAAGAGGAGTGTCTAATGATTTGTACAGCGATGAAAGAAAACTAGGGCCAGGATTTGATAACATTAACGTTGTTATCAGGTCTGCGTTTTGATGAGTATTAATTGAGTTATCTTTTCTTAAATTATTTTTTGTTCTCATCATCAAAATAGAGTTCGTCCGATATCACCAAAACAGCAACTCTATGTGGATCGTAGAGATCAATCATCATTGAATTTTCCAGACGGAGGGCAAATTCAAGTACAGTCGATGTCATTTTTACGAAAGCACTAATTTGAGTCTAACTGAGGCTAACTATACGTCTGTAGTGAACACATTTTGCTAAAGCAAACGGTTCACTATAAACGTGATGGGCTGTATGTCTATGCCTACACTATTTATGCTAATAATAGGTTGATAGCAAGCACTACAATCACTATAATGTTGATACCACCAATGTAGAAGTTGATGTTGATTTTGTTGATTTTGATTGCTTATGCATTGCTTATATTTCTCATATACATTAGAGCAGCACTACCTTAATACTACTTATACTGCTTAATAGGTACACGATCCTATATCAGGACATTATCGTTCTTTCACCTTCAATGTTGTTTTCGAGCCCGAAGCAACACAAGAAGAAGTTTTTGAGCACTCAGGAGTAAAGAGGCTGATTGACATGTCTCTTGACGGGTAACACCGATACGCATTTTTTGGCCAGCAATACAATAGTGTTGGTTCTTAACTAATTATAACTCATTGAGGCATTTTCTTGTTATGATACAGATTTGCCTGTACTGTTCTGGCTTACGGCCAGACTAGTTCTGGTAAAACTTATACACTCACTGGCAATGCATTTCAGGTCTGCCAATTTCTCAAAATATTTTTCATTGCTTTCAATTACTTTAATTAATTCTCATAACAAGTTTCTTGTAAATTGATATCAAACAGAAAATTAGCTTATTTAAGGTTTAGTCAAAGTTTTTTAAGCACTTGAGTTAAAGAATAGCACATTGACAGGTAACGCAACGATGTGTTTGTGAAATTCAGTTAACACAGACACAGACACACAGACAGTTAACACTAAATTGCCTGAACACACACTCTCGCAAATTACTTCTCTTAGCATTAGTTATAAACTGCATACAGCAAACATTTGTCTCTATTTATTCAAACCGTCATTATATATGTAGCAAATTTCGACGTCCGAGAACACAATACTGACTAAAGGAAGTTATAATGATGGCTCTGGGGAGAAGAAAATTATTGGTATAGTGCAATTAGCATTTGCATATCTGTTTGAACAAATCAAATTGAGAAAAAACAGAAGTCTATTCTACATTATTCATGTTTCTTACCTTGAAGTTTATAACGAGCAGGTCTGATAAGTCAATTATATGCGCTAATCATTATTTCTAATACTGTTTATATTCACCCTTAATTACTATTATCTGTCTTAAGGTCCTCGATCTGCTCAATCCATCACCAAAATGCTTGAATGTGAGGTGGGCTAAAGATCGTGGCTTTTATGCTGAAAATTTGTTTAAAGTTGAGTGCGAAGACATCGGTGATTTGGAAGGAGTCTTAGAAGAAGGTCTGTTATTAAATGATAATATGATTAGCTTTTTCTACATATGTAGTGTTATACATATTTTGCTGTTCTACACATTTAGCTTTTTCTACATATTTTGCTGTTATACACATTTTGCTGTTATACATATTTCTTATATTTATGTTTTACAGGCTGTAAGAATAGATCAGTCCGTAGTCATAGCATGAATGAAAATTCTAGTCGTTCGCATTCGGTTATGACAATAACTCTCTCCTCTGAAACTCAAGACCCCGAAGATCCTCAGGTAACAGATAAAGATGGCTTTCTGGCGCCTCTCATATTCTCATATTATAATTACCTGTAATGCCTTTTTTCTATTGAAAGGGATATATCAGACGAGAAGGTCGGTTATGTCTCGTCGATCTCGCAGGCAGTGAAAAGACAAAGAGAACAAACAGTAAAGGAGAGACTCTAATTGAAGCCAATAATATCAATCGTTCTTTACTTGTTTTGGGTAAAGCTAACACTGCCATCACTTTTAAATAAAACATTTCCAGTCCTATAGAAATTTTTTATTTACTTTAAAGGCAACTGTATATCGTCTTTGGCGGACCCAAAGAAAAGAAGTGGTCATATTCCCTATCGAGACTCTACTCTAACTAAACTCTTGGCTGACAGTCTTTCTGGCAGTGGAATGACTTTAATGGTATTTTCTAAACTCATTTATGTTTATTTCTTCGATATGTTTCATTAGCTATAAAGTAATTATTTTTTGCTCTATCACTAATTTTATGCATTAATTGAAAAATGCTTCAAATGCTTCGTTTCTATATTGCTTTTTGAAAAATGTTTTAGATTTTCAATAATTTCAGTGATACGTGATTTGTTTGAAATCCTTTTGCGATTCACACTCGATGTGCTCTAAATAAAATTCGCTGGAACTCTAAATTTTGAAAATTATTTAATTTAATTAACGCGTTGAAAGCAGAACTTAGTCAATAATTAACTTTTTTATACAAATAGATTAAATGCTTCTAATTTTAATAAAAAGTGGTATCGAAGGTATTAATACAGAAAAGTTTTATCTTCATTTCATTTAAAGCAAGGCCTGCACTATCAAAAAATGAAGAACTTTCTAAAATACGATTTTAGGATACACTCTAAAATTCTATGTAAATGAAAATTCTAGAAAATTCTAAACATATTCAGTATTTTAAAATAATTTATGTCATATAACTATCGCATATATATAGTACATTGCATTCAATATTTATCGAATTGGTTTTGAAAGATTTAAATATTTTACAATCTAAACACAATCTAAATTATATTTACATAACTTTTTCTTAAAAATCACCACTAAAAAGAATAAAAACCCTTCCCATTATTCTAAAAGTAATATATTTGACATTTTCTCTCCTCGATTATTATCCATATAAGTCTTTGATGAATCGATTCACTTAAATGAGCTGTTTTTGCTTTATTTTACTTAAAAATGAGTTTAAATAAGTTAATAAAGATGTCAAATAGGTTTTACAGTTTGTAAATGCAGGCCTTGATTATATTTTTGTTGAATTTAAAATAACAAAGACTAATAACATAAATTAGCAAAAGTCTAATATTTTGCTCATTTTGTGGGTTTTGATAAATTTTCACTTTTAATTTCAAGAAAATTATTATTAATTTTACAAAACAGCCAATAAAAGAAAACTAAATATTTTAAACATTTTATGATTTGATATAGAAATGCTTTTGAGAAACATGATTAAAATGAATTAAAACTGAGGCAAAAATTCTAGTGAATTGATTTCAGTGATGCCTACATAATATACTTAAAGCCATACATTTAGCTTGCATTTAGCCATTAGTTTATATAAACTTATGAATAATATTAAGGTGTGAGTTTCCTACAAAGATTAAGATAAGACTTTTTTATTTTGTAAAATAAACTCATGTATTATTTTAAATGGTCGCTGAAATGCATAAAAATGCTTAAGAGTATATGTCTTCAAACATAAATGCGATATCTATTATTACATTTATATGAGAGATAACGCATTTATATTTGAGACTTATATCTTGTGCTTTTTTGCATATTAGCGATCATTTATGCACTTGAATTGAATCAGACTTTATATCAAACTTGATAATAATAATAATACTATAATAATGCTGTTTGAAATGATTAATTGATTTTTCTGCGAATTATCTTTTATCGAAAAGATTGCTTGCGTTTCACCACAAAAATTGGATTCATACGAGACAATTAATACACTAAGATATGCAGCCAGAGCGAAAAAAGTCAAAACCAATCCCATTGTTCGAATGGTTAGTTATATACATGATTTATTCAGCTTTTAATTATAAGTTTGACCATTAATAATGCAATTATTACTACAAATTGGTGCTTAGGATCCTCGAGAGCTCCTTATATTAAGTCTAAAAAGAGAAGTGCGTTTGCTGAGAATGGAGAACAACTATTTAAGACAACAGGTAATTCAAAGTTGACACATTTGATACGTGCACAAACATTGCTTAAGGCATATGTAGTTTTGCAGCTATGATTAGAATGATTAGAGTGAAGCTCTAATTTGTTGGGAGGGATACTAATGGATGTGTATATGTTGTATAATCAAACATAATCTGCATTTCCATACAGCTGAATCTTGGCAGCGGCTTTCTGCTCACCTCAGCTAATAATAGCAATATCACTGAAAGGCCAACTTCTGATACTTCAAATGCTTCGTTAATTGAAAGCGATGCTAAAAAGGACAAAGAATCTCAATTACAGCAGAACATGTTAAACAAATACATGCAAGAAAATGAATCGTTACGGTCAGTCATACATTGTATTATTTTTCTTACGATTCTCTCTTTTGTGGCTCAACTAAAGCAAACAATCAGTTCATTATAGTAGACATTAAACTTATACTTATATGTTTCCAACAATAGGGCCGAAAACTCTCAACTTCATCAACAAACAGAGAGGCTAATACATGACCATGAATTGGTTTGTCGAGAAAATGAACGTCTCCTCAAAAAATTGTCTGCCGCGGGACAGAAGACTGACAATACCAGAAGGCCTTCAATAGATCATCAAAGCTATGTCAGCAATGGCTTATCAGTAGATCAGAATGGCATTAAAGATATGCTTAACCGAAACCTAAAGGGGAATCAGAGGAATCAGAGGCCAGTATTTGATAATGAGAGACAAACAAAGCAAAGACAGAACATAGAGAATGAATCTATAGGTATGTCTTTTATAAAATGTATTTTAATAACGTTGATATGTGTGTGGCTTTTGGTAATGCCTCTCTCGTCATAACCTTTTTTTGAGGAGATCTGAGCCCAAGCTTTGAGTTAAGAGGAACCTCAGCAGCAGCTGCACGCACTCGCATAATTAGGAAGAGCAACAAATAACTACTTGTGATTCTAAGGTAAATATACTGTGCAATGTATAGTATTTTGTATATTCTATTGTGCACTGCAGTACACTATTGAAGACATCTGAACAAAATAACATACTTTAGCTGATGGCCTATTTTGTCGTGCAACGCATTACCGATGTTTTCACGAATTACCGATTGTATAACAAATCACGCGCCTCACAACTGTTCTTTCTCATCATAATTAAACCTCATTTTGTATCATTGATAAAAAGCAATATTCATATCTCAAACCTTTCCACGCATTTTATATCATTCCTAATACCTTTAAGATTAAAATTGAAATATCGTCTGATTATGTTTTACGTGATCTTAAATTGAAAACTATTTTAATGTATATAATAAACTTTGCATTAGGTTTTATAAAGAAAATTATGAGAATTAAAAATTATTTTAAATGTAATGCTTGTAATGCTTATAATTTATAGCAATTTAAACTTCAAGTCAATTACTTGTATACTAATGTGTAGTGCACTGTAAATGGGTTTTTACAAACAACGAAAAACACAATTGAAAATCATTAGACAATTAAAAATAATAAAAAAGCAACTTTTTTCAAAATAGTCACATTTGAATTCAAACGCAAAAAATGGTTCAAATGTTTATTATTTATGTTATGTATTCATAATTGTAATTACTTTTATACTCTTCACTAAATCTTTCCGACACTCAGTTGGAGTTCTCAACTGTTTCACGCAAATCGTTAGTAATGTAACTCATTTTATACATTGTATGCTTTTATGCAAAACGAGACAAACTTTGCATTAGTATTATTACAGAGAGCTATTCTGTGCTTTAGTATAGAGTATACTAGTGCTGCATAATATAATAGCATGAATAGAATGCGGGAGTGCGACAGATAAGTTGTAGTACATGAGACCACTGAATCAGAAATGAAGGGATGGGATGCGGATGCGACAAAATGAATACGGCTTCGCTGCTTTCGTGAGCTGGTCTACTCCTACTGCTAATCAATTTTCAATAAAGGATCTGCTTATATACAACTGTGCAAACAAAAAATAGACAAAATAGACATTAGACAAATTTGCATGCAATATGCATTACCGGTCTATTTTAGATTATATCGCATTACATTATATTGCCGTAAAGTGCCTGCTATAGAGTGGCATAGAATTTGTTACATTCTTTCAATTTTGTATTATTATTACAACAAACCAGAGGAAAATTGAAGGCAAAAATGATTGCAAAGACAAACATTTCGTGTCGCATGAAAAATAAAATGTTTGATAAGATGGGTCTGAAAGATGAACGTATGTTTGAGTACAGTATTGGTTCAATGATGCGTTGTTTTAAACAAGATTACTCAATGTGTAATATCCTCATAAAGTCTCATCTCCTACAGAAGTACTGCTGCAGAATAATGTCGACCACTGAGGGCTGCCATAGTAACAAGCATAGGGATGCGGGAGAAAGAGACAGAGAGCAGAGAGATGAGCACTAGTGTAAGTTAGAGAGAGAGAGAGAGAGAGAAAGCAAAGAGAAAGAAGAGACAGAAGAGATAAAATGATAGAAAGGGGGGAGAGAAAGCGTCTACAAAGTGAATGAAGAGAATTCATAGAAAGCACACACACTTATTCGTTATATTTTTCGATATGATAGGAGAGAATTAAGCTCAAATTCGCGGCGTGAACACTCACTGGGTTTTGTGAAAGAAGTAACAGCTCCACCCAAAAGGCAGCCACAGTTTTATCGACAAATGGTGAGTTTTCGTTTTATTGGCCAACACGCGCGAGTGCCACGTCTATCGCTAAGTAATTCCTACGGGTTCTCAAACTGGTATGAAACTGGCTATGAACTCGCTTATAACGCTTTAGGAGCAGCCTCTCACAGTTTTCGTATGACTGTTCACAGTTTCGTACCAAAGATTCGCACGTGAGGTTTGGGAGCTCTATGCTTATGACGATAGTGGAGTCCACGATATAGTTGGATAGTTGTATAGTTGGATTCTTGTATAGTTGGTGTCATATCAGACCCTATAACTCACCAGACAGACAGTCAGGCATGTCATGTCTCAACAACAATATATTCAACTTCTTGTGGTGATAGCAGTGATGCCGCACTAGTAGTAGTAGTTGTTGTTGTATTTCTAGAACTGCTGTACAACTACACAAGAATTATTGCGTGATATTTACTGACTGATAATAATAATATCGAGTACGACCTGACGCGCCATTAAAAACAACTAATTTGTGATTTATTCAATTTGATCGTATTTAATAAAAGTGCTATTCTTTCTATTCTATTGTATTCTCGTTTATTATTATTATTATTTACTAAATGAACATCTCTATAGACTTTAAGTGCAATCGTTTTATTTTACTCTTTAAAACCTGAGCCAAACAAGAAGATAACTATTAATTTAATCGATTCAATCTAATTAACAAAAAAGTTTATGGGTAAGTATTGATTATGTAATTAAGACCAACATTTATTTATATTCAGTTTGTTTTTTATAGTTTGTATGAGAAGAGAAAAGTTGTAATAATCTTTTGAAAGAATAGTGTAATAAAATTGATATTACATTAAATTAAAAGCAATACAGCTCTATCATCAAGTGTGGAAAGCCTGCAATTAAGGCTCAAATACAACAACTTGTAATTTTATACAAATACGTATAGTATTTCAATGAAACTTCTTTGAAACAAGTATACGAATTGCAAATATATAGTCAAACACTTTTCAAAAAATCGATTTCAAGTTTCACCATTAATTGTTGTCATCGTTTAGAATCGCTATTTAAAAAAACATAATATTTATAACATAATAAAGTCATCAGAATTTATGAGTTTAAGCGGTGTATTGAACGATATCATTATCATCCATGAAATTTCGTCTTGATGTAGAGCCCTGGCCAGCACACGAATTCAGTGACATGGCATACCAGCAGCCCTTTCTATTAAGACCGGCTGATTTTAGTTACAGATCAGCTCAGCCACAATCGGCCTATTTATCAGCTTTGGCTGCATTTGGACCGATGTCTGGTATATTCGGAAAGATGCCAACCCAAGTGCCACCACCTCTATCAGCGGGGGGTTCGCCGTTCATTACTGCTGAAGACGTACTGGCGTCTCACTCACTCGGCGGCCCATCTGTAAGACCTTTCGAGCCTGAAGATGACGGCATTGAAGATGACCCTAAAGTTATTCTGGAATCAAAAGATCTTTGGGAAAAATTTCATGCTCTCGGAACTGAGATGGTTATCACCAAATCTGGAAGACGGTGAGTGAAGTTGAGTTTATGAGCAGACTCTCATTCCGACTTTTAGCTATACTTTAAAGTAAAGCCATATATTCATGCAAATTAAGGGGCACTACCACTAGTGTATCGCTATAACACTGCTATTCAGATCTTACCAGTAGACAGACTTTCCGATTGAGGGAAAGTGGAATCTCTTTCTAACTAACTGTGAGGGGAAAGGAAATGAGTACCGGCTCAAGCAGACAAATGCAGCATTAGGTGACACCATTTTGGGCTCGAATACAATCCTCCTATTGTTCTCAGTGTTTGAGTCTTCACATTAAGCGTTTAAAGTTGGAGACAGCTTTCATGCAATGAATATGACTGTCTGTCGCCCATTTGACTTAACCAAATGCCAAATCTTCAAATGCGGTCCTTTTCTTTCACTTCACCGCAATTTTACTTAAATTGCTGGCTCTTCTTGTTTTCAAATAAGATGCGTTTTTGCTTAAAACTCAATAAGGTATGAGAGGTATAAGCTATGAGTGGAGTATTAGTCAAACTAAAAGTAGAGATATATTGAGTCAAAGATACGCGTTTCTGTTTACCATTTTGGCCTCCCTTTCAATGAACACGCATTTTAATGTAGTGATGAGATAGTGCTACACTTCTTCACTAATAAGTCTTTGCCGCTTCTTCTTTATGCCATACGATACAACTGAACAGTTCAAGTGCATAAACAAACTCTCAAAGACCACTCTTTCTTATTCGCAAAATGAGAGAAAATACTTAAATAATCAAAACTTTTGCAGATAAAGTAACGCATATAAGCATTTAGTGATTTAGTTTGTTTAACAAATCATTTCTCATCCTCTATAACAAAGCAAATTAGAGCAAAGAGCGACTCTTTTAAAGTGCACTATTAAACACTCGAGTTCTGTAAAAATAAATATTTATTGTTCAGTAGAATTCACAACAATATAAATTATACGCAAAATACCACCGGCGATAATAATACTATTTATTTGCTTGCATTATAAGATAGTTAGTGTTTTGAGTATTTGCAAATAGTAAGAAAAAAAGTCTCACTATCTTAATATCAGAGCAACTTTAATAAGACATATTTTTGAAAATATATCAGTCTAATGGCTTCGAGTGCTACTGTGATAATGGATAAAAAATGCATGTATTATATATGTATGTATGTAGTATATACTGTAAAGAAGTTGGTTTGCAATTTTGATGGTGATGACTAGTGTTAGAACCTTGAGGTGAATTTTTCGCTTCACTTACCACCTTTGATAAAAATGAAAGCATCATATTATCTAATATTTGGTCATTTTCTTACATTATAATTAGACCTCATTTTATTTATAACTCAAGTGGAGAAAATAATGGTTCGAAGTATCAAAGTATCTTTTGATTAATAAATTATCACCAATTGGTGATTAATGCTTAGAATATCAATTAAATTGGGAGACTTGTGGTGGCAAAGAGTGATAGTATAAAAATATGTGGAGGTGTGCATTAATTGAAGCCATTCTCTTACAAGTTATGTTACATTTTGTAAATAAAGACTACTATTAGTCGACTTGAATTCCATTCTAAACTCGTAGGCAGGGATGCGATTCCACGTTTGATGTAATTATATATAAATTTCACTCTCAAGATATATGAAATTGAAAATTATAGTTTAGGCCTTAGAGCGAGAGAACATTGCGCATCATTGACTAACTTATGTTTAAATAGTTTACAGCCCTATCCGTGTCTGTATGTGTGTGTGTGTCTGTCTGTCTGTCTGTGTGTGTCTCTGTGTGTTTTGTGAATTTTTTTAGCTCAAACAGTACAGAACGAAGCAAACGTTGTCAATAGTTTCGTTGAGTTGATTGTTATCTTGAATTGATGGGCAAACGATGCGTATATGTGAGCCACATATTGTGTGTTTATATTTTATTCATTCCTGCGAACTAATGATAGTTGAAAATTATTTTTGTTTGTCACAAGTTAGTGTGTTAGGAATGATGCATTAAAGTTGGTCTCACTTATTCTCTCTTTTCTCCTACTTTTTTACTACCTCTCAATGTCTACCCCTCTCTTGCGCGTTGTACGCATACTAAATATCGAAGATTGCACAGTATATAACATTTCTCTGATATAACCTTATATATAGTCATCTACTCGACAAAGGCGTGCAGACGCAAGTACTGGGGGTTAGAATATGAGTATTGCCGTAATGTAGTGTTATGTGCATTGGAAGTAATCCTATAACAGGCCTATATTTACGCAAAGATTCGTCACGAACACCCGATATGTGTAACTATCGACGCATTCGGGCCCTGACCAGCTCTTCTTAACAATGCTGAAGGCATGATGAAAACGAGATCTATACAAAATAGCCCACAGGATTCAAAGCCAAACCTATCATTTTTCTCAACCAAGCCCTTCAATTTCCTTCACTGCACTGACTAGTTGTGCAAATAGCCTAAAGCATGAGTAAGTTAATAGGGCTATGGCTAAAGTTTAAAATAGACTTATATGAATACTACGACAGTTATTGTTTAGCTTTACTTCTGTTGTTTTTAACATATTCAAAGTGGTAGCACTGGCTCAATGAAGTAACCCATACTACCCATACTTCCCATACTTTTAACATTTAGTATTCCATTTACTACATGCATAAGCAGTACTATACCGCATATGCTATAAATATGATGCCTCTAATGCATCATTCATTTGTTTATATTTATTATTTATTATGTACATCACATCATATACTTTCCCATATTTCACTCATATCATAAACAATCACTACTAAAGAACAACAATAGTAACACTTGCAGTTAGGCTTCTCTTCTCTCTTGACACGTCCTCGCGGGTTAGCAAAGGGTCTAACAGAGTGACATCGCACGTGTTTCTGACTTACTGGCACTCATTGCCACCAGAGTGACAAATAATTGTCCCCTCAATTCTTACCCCCTTTTCTGTATAAATACTGTCAGTTGTATAATGCGTGCGAACAGTGAAATGGTAACTGTTTCAGCTGTATTCTTGATAACGTTATTGGAAAGCATTGCATGCTCTCAATGATTACAAGACTTTGCTATATCCTTATTAGAATAGATGTAATTTATAAACTCTGCAGTGCACGCATGCAAACGTCCTATTGTTTACTGTTCTGGTAAGAGTACTAAAGGTGTTTCATTCGAGTACAGCTTTTGTGATATTTTGTGATATTTTGCATGTGATGTGTATCACAAATATTGCGTGATATGTCACACAAATATATGCACACATTTTACAGCGTGTGCCACTTCCAGGCTTGAGAGTCAGTATAACTTAAATAAAGTGTTGAAACAACTCAAATGCATTCTGAGAAATAGAAAAAATTGATGAAAAGTTTTTACAAGCGATGTCAAAAAGTGCGAGACAGGCGTTATTACAGTTATTTTTTACTATGAAATCATTCCATCAGCGAGTGATGCACTTATACTGTGGTTTGCAAAGGAATTGAGACCTTTTTGACAATACACACTTCACTTTTGCCATCATTATAGTGATACGTACAGACTGTGACGTATAATACATGGCTTTTGGTAAAACACTGTAATTTTTGCTTTGAACCATATTTGATGGTTGAGTGATGCAGGCATTGCAGGCCTGATGCAGGCGATACCAGAGTGCAATTGATGCACTTGTGATACTTTGATAGCAGGGGCCATAACAGGGGCCACATGAAAGCCAAGGCCAGTAGACTACACATATGCTTAGATAACTTACAATTTGATGTTCCCCTTCTTGCAATTTATATTGAAAAAAGAGCTTTTAATTTTTTTGATTGTGCTCTTTCATGCAATTTACATGTTATGTGTGTTGCACTTTGAAGCAGACAATAACACCCCAAACACAATGGTATGGATGGTATAGTAAAATGTTTGTTTTTGAGCTAAGTTTAAGCTACACGCTGTGCTTTGGCTGCCACACAACCCAGTGGTACATTTAGAACCTGATGTGTGATCTGTCTTGTTAGTGCCTTACTCACTACCAGCCTGTGTTCATTAATATCCTGTTATAATTTACAATAATCATCTCGATTATAAATAGTACGTGTGGACCACTCCTTCCAGTTTAAGGCTATGGGCACTTCAATGAAGATTATTCTTAGTAATTATAGTAGGATTGAGAGACCATCAGAGACGAGTCAGCACTACTACTAGAGAGAGAAGGAGAGAGACTGAGAGAAACAGATTTGCAAATTCAACGTTTCAAAGTTGTTGTGTTCTCATAGCATTGCTAATGCTCTGGACCCATAATAAAGTGTTTCAAAAGTATGTTTTAGTTGCCTTCCCATTGCCTTAAGGGTGTGTTTACTTTGGTATATGTCTCTGACGTAATGGCGATGACGTGTTGT
>JAQGCH010000598.1:0-21384 GCA_034699485.1 Nanhermannia elegantula | reverse complement strand
GAAACTTCTTCGTGACGCCTATTCTTGAGTCAGAGCAGCCAATAGTGAAGGAATGGATGAGAATTATATAAGCAGTTTTAGACCGCCTTAATATGGATTGCTTTCCATGTATTTCAAGGTGATCTACAGTCTAAGAAAATATATCAAACATGAATCAACTTCTGCACTAATATTTTACATTTATATTATTTTTAACTTTAAATCCCTTTTTTCTACAATCATAGGTATCAGTTATTATGTAAAAGACTATTATTTTTTATTATAGCAGTTTATAAAAGATAAAGAAAACTTAAATGTATTATATTTCTCAACAATAAGAATGATTCACTTGTAATGAAAGAAAATTAATAAATATTAAAAGGAATAGTGAAAAACTAAAATTTTAGAATTAACTCTTTTTAGTGAGAAATACACCATCAATGATAAGAATCTAAACAGTAATGAGAAGAATATTCTGTAATAATTATTTTAAAATTTTCAACTAATGCTCTCATTTTACGCTCGCCTTAATATTTATTAATTTCCTTTATTACTCAAATCTAACATTTTAAATGTTTAATAATATATTTGTGCTTCAAAACAAAGGTTAATTTATTTATTTTCGAAGTCATTAAGATTCTTGAATTGCGAAAAAGATATTTCAGATTTTATGAGTACTTAAAAGTTTGAAAACAGTTCAAACTTCTTTTTATGAAAGCTTTGCAACTGATTTAATTATTGAGAAATATTTAATTTTGATGAGAAAAATGTTGTTACTTTATAATGGATTTTAGAAGTACTGCATCGTATTGTATATCTAGAGTAAATCTGGATCTCTGTTTAAATCCATTTGAACAGAAAGTTTACAACTTAAGAAAAAGTGGTCCATTTCATTATATTAAATATTCTTATTTTAAAGAATTTTCTTTAGTTAGTTTTTAATTTAAAAAATACATAAAACTGTGTCTTAAAAGTTTTTAGTTTGTATTATGAGTAATTATTACTGATTGTATTGTGTTATTTACAATGTAAATATTGTACAGAGCAGGTACAGAGTACTGTGTAATGTTATGTTGAAAACTAAGCTTTTTACCTTCAAAGAAAAGGTGGAACATTATGAGGTCATCACAGACTGGTTATCTGACATGTCTGAAAGGGTATGAGATAATGATATTTTCAACAACAAAAATAAAAAAAAGAAAATTATATTTTACAACGATTCAAAGCATTACTTGTACTGTAAGTCACATTTAGAAAAATAGTCATCTTTTATGCGATCAAAAGGGACTTATTTTGCCTCAAGAAAAGTCAGTGCAAGTAATATAGCAAATGTGCTTTGAGTCGCTTCTGGAAACAGAACCAAAACATGGGTGGGACACATACTCCTGTATACGCATAGCCAACAATGAAAAGCAAACTAATTGCAGAGGAATGGGCAACAGATAGCCAAAAGTTGTAAAGCAATAACTGAGAGCAAAATAGGAGTCGCCCGAGTCATAAAACAAGTCGGACGTCTCTGACAAATTATTTAATAACGCTCAAGGAGACCACACTCATAACCCCTGCTTCAGTGGTCAACAAATATTTCTTTACTGCTTTACTTTTTATGAGTAAATTATTTTCAAATGAATTAAAGTTATTGTTTTGACTCTCTGTTTGTTTAAATTATAAAATTAATTAATTTATCATTAAATAGAATATTTTTAGTCTCCGAGAACTTAATGTGTATTTAGTGTAGGGCATAGGCTCATTTTATGTGAGCTGGAGATTCAATTTTTAGTGCGAGCTTTAGGTTTAAGCTTATATATAAAAAAAATAATGTAATTTTTGTTTCAAAAATGACCAAATATTATCTAAACGGTGATGATTTTCAAAATATTTATCAAATAAAATAATATTTTATAGTTAGAGCTGGTTTTCAATTCTTGGTTTCTTGGTTCTTTCTTGGTTTTACTTAATATTTCAAATTCTGTATTAAATAGTATTTCAAGATAAGCTCAGAAGCTCACAGATGCTATGAGATAGAGCTGAGCTTATCTATCATGGACTTGAGCTTTATCTGGGACATTTCAAGCTTAGTTTACGCTCTTCTCTATTTATGTTCGAAAAATAATTTTTTCATTGATTTTTTAATTGCAAAATATTTTTAACTCGTATTGTGTAACAAAATAAGTATTTTGTTTAGTACTTTCTGTACTTCGTCCCCGCCGCCGAACTGGTATTTAAAAATTATTTAATTAATATATTTAAATCGCAAAAATGTATGATTACTAGAGAATCTAGAAACGAGAGATGACTCAATTTTTAATGTTCCAAAATCACTTTGTACCTGGGAATAAATAGACGTTATTCCCGTCATTATAGTATAGATTTGACAGAGTTTCATAATTCAGAGTTAAATTGTGGCAAATATAAGACATCGATTTAAGAGAACCTAATGTTTTCTATGATAACACAGAATTTTAACATTTTGTTGTATTTTTAATTTTATATTTTTAATCGTCAGAAGAAAATTTATTAAATTTAACAACGCTATTTTTCCATATGATTTGTCTCAAAATTTTTAGAGAATTTTCACTTTAGAATATTTTAAAAATACACATTCAATCTTTATAAGTAAAAATAATAGTGAATTTACAATAAAATCTAAAATTTCTTTATTAAAATTTTCGATAAACATTTAAAAATAATATTCAATTTTTCTCTGACTGAGCAGAACTAATATACTGAAGTACTGAAGCAAATATTCAATGTAGTAGTTTATAAATTGATTTAATCCCGCTTAGAGTGAACTCTTTATTGATGCACCGATTTTTTCGCCATAATATTTAAAATCGGTAGATATGTATTGCTCTTAAAATTAAAATGAATAAACATTTGAATTGATAAGTGATTAGTTAAACTATAATATCTTAAATATTTTATAACCAGTCATGTTATAACCAATACAACATAATCTATAAATTTATTATATTAACCAATATTAAAATAAAACGAATAGTTAATTTATGCTTTTATGATAGTAAGTTTCAATATTATTATTTCTGATTAGTAGGTAGTTAGTGAAAAGTTTAACCGAAATGACTGATTGCCACTTATATTAATTTTAAAATGAAATATAGATTTTGTCGATAAATCTTATCAAACAACTTCCTTTAAATTGAATATCATATTTTGACATTCAGTGTATAAAACTATAAATGAGTAAATTCAGGTTTTATTGTCCCGATAGTCAAAGGGTATAGAAAATTGCATTGCCTTCTCAAACAACTTTTTTTTATTAATTTATTTATTAATTTCAGTATCAATTCTGAGTTTAAAACTATTTGAGCCATTTTTTTAAAGGTCTGTTACGATATTGCAGTAATATTTATAATATAAAGCATAAAATAATAGTTTACAAATAATACTGAATGCATAATCAATGTTATGTTATATTATTCAAACTCTCTTTTATATCAATTACAGTGTTTGCAATAAAAAACTCAATTAACTGAAATATAATATTTATTATTAGATTTTAAAATTAATTGTGATATAATTTGTGATTAATGAACAGCTTTAAAGTTTAAAATGCATAAAACAATGAAGTTTTATAATCGCTAAAACTTAATTTTTTATATTAAAAAGATTTGGGATCAAATCTCAATTAAATACATATCCTGAAGAATATTGGAGGGTTTGAATATTCATTGTTTAAATTAATTTCAATAAAGATTTGTAATTTTGATAGAAAAATATTTTGTTTTTGATTTTCACCTACCTTTTATATTATATCTACCTTTGATATAAGGCACAGACATTGCTTACTTAAGGGTTTAACTGTTTCTGTTATTTAGATTTAATTGTAATTTAAATATGAGATAATTTTCTAAGATTTTGAAAAACCCTGTGTTATGAATAAAAAGTTTTTTTATTTAATTATTTTTTCTAATTGGTGATTAATATGGAAAATATTTATGTTACTGTACTGTACGTTACCACCTTTTATAAAACAAGTTATCTCGATTGTCACTCATATATTCGCTAACTTTTGAATTCAAAGTTATATCATTGATAACAGAGATAACTTGTTTATAAAGGTGGTATAAACTAAGGTGAATTTTCTATATTCATCGCAAATTATGTTTTATTTTTTACTTAATATGATTTAATAATCAAATCATATTTTGCTTCTTTGTGCTTCTCATATTTTGGAAGAAAATTATACTATATTTTACCCTTTCACCTCAAAAAAGTGTGATTACTGTTGTGCAGATTAAATAAAACGATTTGATAAAAATGTGGTAAATATAGTTATTCATCACTTTTGTTACTTCTCGTAATGACAGGTTATGCATTCAGGTCGTAATTCTTGATTTATAATAAAAGTTTATTTGATTATATAGTGATCCACTTATAGATTGAGAGAAAGAGGCAATAATTATCTAAACAGTTAAGAGTTATTTCTGTTTTGCTATAACTTTGTGGTTATGTTCTCCTATAATCATCAAATGGTTCATTAAATTTCTGGCAATTTTCGAATAATCTGATGCATCAGTTTTTGACTCATTTAAATAAGTTCGAAGTGAAATTTTATTACTTCAATCAAAACACGTCCTGCAGTTTATCCATAAATTATCTTAAATTTGTTAACCAACTGCAGCCTATGTTTTCTTCACATCATATATTTTCTAAACTCTCGTTGATTTGAAAATAATCTTAATATAAATCAACATTAAAAAAGTGGAGCTGATTGAGAAAATGGTCAAATTTGTGGACAACTAATACGAATCAAAAGTTTAAAAGATGTAACTCAAAGAAAGAATTTTAGCGATCGGTGTGTAAGGCATGTTGTAATTAATTAACTGATTAGACAGAATCGTACCGATCATTAAGAAATTGATACAAAACAGAAATAAATACAGCACTAAAAACTTTTAGGAGAGTTATAATTTCTACATTCTCTACCAATAACTGTGGATAAGTCAAGAAATATCATAACATATCTTATGATCAAAGCATTGGATGAAAGAGGAAGACATTGGCGACAAATTAAATTTAGCGGTCTATTCAGTCTGAATAGTTGGGACATTTAGATTTGGCTATAACTATGATTGTAAAGCTACTGATAAGGTGAAGGAGGGATCGTTTGATCATTTTTGACGTTAGACATCCCTTACGACACAGCGCGTCATAGATTTAGTGTTCAGACAATAAAGAGCGGAAAATACTAAAAAGCTCTCGTTTTATCTTTAACGCTATCTTATGGATCATTAGAGGCAATAGTGGGTTCACAACACTCACTTAAGAACCCCGGGGCAAGTCATGCCAAGAAAAGCCGACAGCTCACTATAGCTCACTATACGTTTTGGTGCGAGAGATCTCTATCTTTATCCCATTCGAGTTCACTTTGATCTCAGCCGAACTGTCTGTTGAGAGGGTGGTCACTGTTCTCATATATTTAAATAAGCAAATAAAATATGAAAATGCAAATTAGTTAATAGCAATGTATAAATGTCTAGTAGTAGTTCTGTTTTCTATAAGATATGCCCTGATTTTTATTCAAATAAAAAGTACTGCTATTTAGATAAGGTTTAAGAAATTGAATATTTTATTTGTAATAATATTTGCCATCGAAAAACAACTTTCTGGAGTCTGTGGCGCCGACCAGACTCTATAGCACTAAAAGTTGACTGCAAATGTTGAAATTTTGGAAAGACGCAGAAATTGAAGTCAACTTATGTCAGTAGTATATGCACAACACAAGGATGATGGACCACCCAATGCATTGGCGTCTGTCCTGCATATGACAATATTATTTGAATTCAAATTTTAACTTATTTGGGATAAGATTTGTGCGACTCGACAACATCTAAAAATCTATTCGCTTTCGCATCATTGTTAAAGTGAGACTTCACTTTATTTCTAATAATTTCTCAAATATACTGAACATAATATGTATTTCATTGTCTAATATGTATCAGCAGACGCATTAAAAGTGCATCTGCTCTAAAGTGCATCTGCTTTGGTAATCGATATTTGCTGCTAAGCGACATCGAAGGTAGAGAACATTTTACTCTCAAGAGATGCACAGAATATACTCTAATGTATTTTGAGCTTTTGATGCTTCAAATACAGACTGGACTGAGTGATACTCAGAATACTCCAAAAATATAGCCAAAGCACAGTTCATATTCTAAAGCGATTTTTCGTGTCGTTTCGCTTTTTTGCTTCTTATAATCTTCATTTCACTACACAACCAAATATAAGGCCATTTATTGAGCTATAAGTTATTGAGCTTTGCGAATAAGTTACCTTTTATGCATATTAGATAACTGTTTGGTAGACTCTCTATTCAATATTTACGTTTAGGATTTCTGCTCAACACAGTCAACAAATACAATACTCAACTCATCGATAGATTAAATCTCTAACTAAAGCATACTATTATATCCGCTTCAAATCTGTTTCAGCACACATTTACGCAATACGTTTGTTAAATTTCCGTTCAAAGCTGTCAATCACTGACTGACACAATAACTTTGAATCCAATCCTAAATTAATTGATGAAAATTTGAAAAAATAATCAACTATTGAAATGACACAAACAATTAAATGATTTCACGACCAGTTGAGTACGCTTTAGAAAACATGTTTCAAATGAACTTTATCTTAAATCTTTATTATAACTTTTCTTTCATTTTGAGTGCTTTGAATCAAAAATGTTTTGCTTAACTCATTACTACATTTAATAGAATTTACTCATTTGCTCAGATAAGAGAAATTATTTTTGTAGTTATGACACAGTTATCGATTTTTTAGTCATATTTGTCTAATATTTGTTATCAAGATTTAGCAGTTAAAAAGAAAAACATAATATTTTAAATTAAACCCTATAAAAATGATGTGATTATAATTTTAAATTTAAAAAATCTCGAAAGGTATTATCAATTTTTATTCATGTTTTTGATTCAAAGAACCTCTCGTTTTCTTGTCTCGATGGAGAGACAGCTACAGTAAAAAGAAGGCGCAGATGACATCTTTGTTTATGACTGTTAAAGCGGTTGAATAGCTTTTACTAATTTTTATATGCATTGAAAATATCTCTTTTTTATCGAGACTTTTTATTTTGGAAAATAATTTTTAAGTCTTAAGATAAAAATGAGTGTTTAATATTCTCAATTCGTAGTTTATTGAGCAGTAGAGGTGCTCAAGACTGCGAGCCTATGCCTCAGCTGCCTATGCCTTGAAGAATGTAATGTAATGTGATTTAATTCAAAAAACGTTTGCATCAACTGATCGATGATAATCAAAATAAGAATACTTATTAATTTATTTGAAACCTTAAAATAATTGAAAATATTTGAAACGTGTTTACAGAATTTTTACGAAATTCTTATTATATAGAGTGTTATACTTTTTGAGTTTTGTAAACTCTAATTTTGCATTAAATAAAAGCATTGAGGTCTCAAATAAACAATGCGATTGATCTTTTATACAAACTAGGATTCTGTCAATCACAGACGTGTCCAAGTGGTAAATCGCTTGAATCAGTTTTGTCCACTTGAGCGTTAAATCTGAGCTTTGCCTAAAATATGCCATAAAAAAGCAATGCGTGAAAAATGATCCTCATTTTCACAAAAGAATCACATATTAAACTATGATAATAATAAGTGAAACTCAGTATTTCAATTCATATATGCTATATTAGACCACACATGCTGTTTGATTCGCACTTCATCTGGGAATATGTGAGTTCATAAACATATGTCTTTTCCGCATCATTTTACTCTCGACTTGTGTTAATGCGAAACTTTAAAAAATCAATTCAATTTCCATCATTTAAACTAAATTATAAACAAATCATTCAAATTAATAGGTTTAATAACATTAAAGTTAATAATAAACTCATTTGCTATTAAGTTATATCCAATATAAGTCTAACTTTAAGCCATTCATTTACTTTATTTATTGAGCTTTCATTATCAGCACTTCTTATTCAGTGAATTGAGTCGGGTCTGGACTTATTGATCGCTAATCGATCGCGAGAGAGAAAACACTAGAGAAAACCTGTGTTTGTCCGCTAATGCATTTCTGCAACGATTGCTTTCAATTTCTGTGATTTTTGGGAATAAAGACTCATTTCATTGTCTAGTATTCCATATGTTATAGGACTCCATATTAGTTAAAAAAGTGCTTAAAATCGCATTAAAAAAAATAGAGATTAACCAAAAAAACTGCAATTAAAATGTTTAACTTATATGAACTTAAGTGTTACATAAATGAAAGCTTTCGCTGAGTTAAAGATATGCTTGAATGGGTTCATCAATTCGTCTGTTATTAACAGAATTATTGTTAGGATGAGATGATTAGTAAAAACTCACTTCTGTAAAGTCATAGGATTAACAATGAATAGAGAGAGAGCTATAGTTTGAAATGACTTTCAGCAGTAGAACGTAATGACACATTGCTTCTGGAGTTGAAAAGAGAAAAGAGCCGATGAGTATCCAGGAAGCAATGTAATGCATTTGGGGAGGGGAGGATAGGGGGACTCAACTTGAAAGCGTATTGCATTTTAGTAGAGCATAACTATAATTACTCACAATCACGAAATGTTAAGCAAAAGCCTTTCTTAAATATTATATATTTTGATGGACAGGGCTGAACATTTTCTACGCCAACTCATATCATCCATTGACATGTGAATATGGATTTTAGTCTCACTGATACAAGGCTTACAACTAGAGCTGCATTATTATCAATTTACTGCATTCTTCACAAATAGCATCTCTTAAAATATGACGTTTTCAAAGCCTAACTCAAAGCCTAACTCAAAGCCTAACTCAAAGCTCACTTTTTATTCTAGAATTTATTGTTAAAATGAAATCCTGTGATGAGTGAATTGAGATTTGCAGCGAAACAATTTTTACAATTTATACGACCAAACACATTAATACAGTGGTTATTGAGTGCGCCACTTATATTGTAGTGAATATAAGAATTTAGTGCTGCCATAAGAATATATCTCTTCCATAACGCATAAATATCAATAAACTATCTTTGCCAGTGATTAACATAACAAAAGCAGAGCACATATAAAATGTATGCTATGTAGAGCTGATGTAGAGCAGGCATACTCTGTGCAGTATTGTTAAGTCGCTTCAATTGCAGGAAGTTGTTGGGGCCAAAGGAAACCACGCTATAAAAGGGAAAATGCTGAATAAGTTAAGCCAACATATCGTTTGTAATAATCAAAATGCGTTACAATTCAGCACTATTTTAAATATAACTTTACTTTGCCATTCAATGTATCAAATTGTTGATTGTATTGTCTGTTCAATTGTAAATCAATACCAATCTCTGGTGACATTACTCTTTCAATAACTAACTAAAGTCACTTTATTTTTGTATACGAATAATGTTATTACAAAATTTGTGCGAAATAAACATTTACGATGTAGTGCTGTATTTTGAGCTACATTTTATTACCTACCTTTTTAAGCATCGCACAGACAACTATTATGAATCATAGCGAGTTCATAAATTTTTTTATTGCATATTCTAAACAATCGAATATGCACTAATAGTATAAGGCATAGAAAGTAATTAATTTTATTTTAATAACCCTAAGTTTGAGCGCTTCGAGAATAAAATTTTATTAATTTATTTAGTTTTCTAAATTGGTTAACAATTCAAATTGGAATCACTTAGATATCAGTATTAAATAACAGTTTTGTATAAAAACATGTTTTTATTGAGTATTAATATATTTTTTATAATATTTTGTATTATACATTAATATTGTAAATGTTCAACTATTATTGCATTGTTTAACTCAAAATTCATATTATGTTTATTATGACCATTAAATTAACTTAATTATTCATTTTTAGAAATATATATTTAAGTTTAATGTGAAAAAGACGAAGTAAAAAATTAAGCTCAAGAATTCAGATTCAAATCCATGTATTGACAAAAAAAGCCAAACATATCATCTTTTTTTACTGTAATAGAATAAGTTAGTATTAAAGCATAACACACGAAACGCTTTTAGGCTTATTTTCAAAGAGCTTATAACATATGTTAAGCTCCTCCGGAAAAATGCAGAAAAATTGATGGTTTTTTTTAAAGAGAGTAATATTTGCGCTTTTTAGTAGTCAGAGGGATGCAGAACCCAGTTTTCATGAATGGTGATGGCTTATGACGAGTTACACCCGATTCGGGCTAATTATATATTTTGAATTCTAGCAGAAAGATTGTCATGGGATGCATAAAAGCATAGCATCGCAATGGGTGGTGTCACTGAACCACTGTGTGGATGCGTTCATGTCTAACGCTAATCGATAGAGTTCACTAAAATCAATGAATCATTTTGAACTTGACCGGTATTCTTGTATTAAATATTATTACAGTTACATTCAAATGACTAAAAATATTGAATAAACCCCATGAAATTGTTTCTATAATCAGAAAATTATTGAAAATATTGCTTAACTTAATATTAATAAAAGCCAGAGAAATGAGTTTTTGTGAAGTATCGGCCATACCATAAAAGCCAACGCATGTTTTATGCAATGGTAGGCGCAGGTGAAAGCAAAATTCAATTGCATTACATTAGACAATATGATGATATATGCTTATGACAGAAAGACGGCTCACTGATTACCAGTTTTGCCTCATATGGACTCACATAAAATTTTAATAACATGATTCCAACTATTATTTGGGAACTGGTACCTCATTTATGGGAACCTCACGTGCACTTTGTTATTGTGGTTCTGCCAGTCATGAGCATCAAATCATAAAACAAAAATGTATGACCACATTATGTAAGAGCAACGCTACGGGAAATTAAAGAGTCGGAGAAATATTGTCGTCATAATTAAGCATTTCTGAAAATTTTGTGATTCAATAATAGGGTGCAACTAATATTGTTAAATAACAATAAAGCAAAATAATTATAAAACACATCAAATGTTTAAGTTTGATGTTCTCAAACTTCTAATTGGGCCCAAAACTGAAACCACAGACAGGCTTTACTGTAGAATAGATTTGCTTTGAGAGTGAGGTGTTTTGCAGGAGTTGATGTTAGAATGCTAGTTAGAGCAGCTCTTATCGCAAAAATGATATATTGCGATGCATGCTAATGGACCTTTCATTGGGCGGGAGGCAAACTTTCACGCGTCCAAGAAATAGCGTAAAATACATAGAGAGTCAACCATTAAAATAATTTCCTGTTTGCTTTTGTGCATAATTCTTATTTAAACAACACTTCACTACTTTCAACATTCAAACCTAAATTTTGATTCTATATTATTCGATAAAATTAGGCAAAAAAATGGAAATGAATTGAGACACAAACAATTTGATTCTACAGTAGATTCTGTATTATATGTTATATGTCTATCTCACTCGTGCAGTACATTGGAATACATGCAGAGAAATTCTACTTCAAAATAGGCATTAGGCATATTAGGTAAACATTGTCATTTGCAGTTGTATTTGCCAGCGCTCGACAACAAGACGCCGATTTCACTAGAATTCACTTCATTGAGCACTGTATGAGCGCAGTATTCCATTTCACCTAAAATTTTTGCAATAAGGCTTAAGTGTAGAATGAAATTATGCAGAACTCGATATAAGGATCATTATATAAGGAAAACTGTAAGCATTTTTATAACTATTTCAATGATAGCTTTGGTTCACTTCAAACAACTTTTATTACAAAACCCCTAAAATGCAGTATATTTATATCGATAAATAATAGCTGAAATGAAATTGTATTTAAGTTTATTTCTTTCAATTATAAACTTGTGATGGCATAAAAAAATCTAATCAATAATGCATTGCAACGCAAATATGCACTTCTCTTAATTAGAGAAAAACAAAACAAAAATATAGAAATAATAATTTGCCAAATATTTGTTGAGAGCGATGTTATTTTTTGGTCGAATTGTTGATGATTATTAGTGAAGGTAACAAAAAAGTGCTTCAGCTTTATAGTGAAGTAAAATAGCAGTAATATCAGTCCATTTTACCAAGAATACATTGCGTGCCTGCACGACAATCCCGAAAGGATACAAACAGCAGAAGAGGAGTGCAATGTTTCATAGCTCTAAAAGCCATAATATTATCCGCTAATCTGTCAGTCGTGGCCCATTTCCCTCGGGTCCTATACCTACTGCTGCAGACACTCAACTGTCTTCATAAAGTAATTCTCATAATATTTTCTTTTTTTAATTTAATCAAAAGTAAGAATTCATTTCATGAATGACTTGTGAGAGTATTCTAATGAGTTTTTCTTTATTACATTCATTATAACTTACTGTATATTATACTATACTTAACATAACTGTTAATATGTATGTTATACTGTACTGTATTTCTCTTATGAAAGTTCAATAAAAGGCTCAAAGACTGAGATTTTGCTCTCAAAATAAAATATTGAAAATTAATTAATCGCGTGAAAAGTTATTCCGAGTTTGAAAGCTCACGTAACACGTATTTTTCATATATTTCATTCGTTACTTTTTTTAATAACAGACTGGATCTGAATAGGAATTGCATCGATAGCCATGAATATGAGAGTAGAGGAATCAGGACGTGAGTCAAGCAAAATGTACTTTCAATGCTAGTCAAGGGAGAGATAGTTTAATGAATAAATTAGCTTTAACTTAATCCTAGTGTATAGAGAGACACACGCCCTTTGTGAACACCACACAATCCTAATTTATGGCATAGAAATGAGCAACAACTGAAAACTTCCACTTTTTATTAACATTATAGCTGTCCACGGGATCAGACCATACTTTTAACTAAAGATAACTAAATACTGGTTAAAAGCAGTTATTTTTGGCAAAAACGAAAACTTAAGTTTATTTTTATTTCTATCTATTCTACAGTTAAGTCCATTTTCATCGCAAATAAGCAGAACTTGATAATGAAAAATATTTTTTCAAATAAATTACAATAATTTATGGAAATGGAATTGAAATACTATACTTACAATAAATTCGAAAAAAGCTATTTTAGCGAAAAATTTAATTTAAAAACCATTTAAATTGAATCGGTTGAAAAAACTTGAATTATATCTCTTGAAATAATGACAGGTATGAAACCACCCAAATGTGTAGTCTTATAATTAATAAACTTGACTTCAATTAGAAGAGACTCATCGAGATGTTCAAACTTGTTTATATGGCAAGTATTTAAATAAGAACTAATTTTTAAAGAAATCTGCATTTAATATAATTACATAAAAAATCAGTGGTTCAAACATCAATCAGATAAGTGGTTTTTTTTCTTATAAATTCAAATATTTTTAGTACATATCAAAAATTTTATTTTATATATGATTTTCGGAAACAAATGGAACAATTGGATGAGAAGATCTCTACTCAATTATGCAAAAATCATGATTATATACTTAAACAGATTATGCAGAATAAGTTATTTGGACACCAGATTAAAGCAATAACTTTGTGGACTCCGATTAAAGTGAGTGTTGAAACCCAATAGAGACCCAGAAAGTAGCAAATTAAATAAGCTTTATTAGGCACACAATCGCACACATGCTATTTCGCAAGTCAGTCAACTGAATCTGGCTTTGATTTTGATTTTAAACGGGAATAAACCAATTTATAAGAGTAGACAACCCTTCACTTTACAATTTGTGGTCTTTTCTAACGGGTTTGATAAGTAAACATCAAACTCAAGACTACATCTCAATTCGGTTCATTATTTTTAGAGATTCATTCGTTTTCCTTAAAGTAAACAAATCTCAACCAGATTACTAACAATTAGACAGTAAAACTATTTCTTATATATAAGCCTCAAACCAATCAAATCAAATAAATAATTTAAGTTTTACTTTAAAAGTGATTAAATAAATGAAACTTTTTGACTCGTGTATAGAATTATTTGAACACTTTTCTATTTCTTTTTTCAGAACCTCATGAGATTTCTATGTTTTTTAATTCCTTTGTCTCAAGTTTTCACGTTTCAAATGTTTGTGGTTTGAATTTAATTAATAGCTCGCATTAATCATTAATAATATACCTGTAAATAATCTCCTATTCTTAATATAAATATAACCCTTCGTTAAATACTAGAGAATATACTCTATTTTGAAGATGCTTTGAAGGAAAATAAATATTGATTATTAAAAATGCAATTTTTAATAATAATTTAAATAGAAGTATAATTGAATTTTAGAATTAATAACTTGACCCTTAATTAATTTGAGAGAATAAACAATTTTGAAAAAATTATTAATAAGTTAAGTCTAAGACATAGACTAAGATCTAAATATTGATTTTACAATAATAGCTTAAAATTAACTCAATTATTGACAAACTTTTAATGACTACAATTATTTTTGCAATGGAAACAGTTAATAAGTGTCAAATAAATTTCTTGGTCGTGATAATTATACATAATTTTTGTCAAATCGATAAAAATATGAGCAGAAAAATAATTGAATTCCAACATCAAAGTAAAAACAATGATATACAGAAGCCCTATATTTTGTTTATAGGTTCGACTTTTAGTCTTATATACTCTTTTGCAGTTGAAGATTGTTAATGTAACACAAACGCAATCAGGATAAAAGCCTTTTGGATTGGTGTTCCCCTGCATTCTCTGGTTCGATACAGTAGTCGTTTCATTGCAAACCCCCATTGAAGATGATGATCAATATTACTACTTCACTGTTATTCTTTGTTACTGTACTGTTTGAGCGACTCAACTGATGAATATAGTAGTAGTATTAACAGTAGTAGTAGTAGTGGAACACTGGATATTGGGTCAGTTTATACAAAGCGAGTTTTATCGTTTAAAAGTTATGAGCATTAATCTATTTAAGAAGTTTAGAGATCAAATTGTTTTATATTTTTTAGACACATCTGAGTCAGTCCTGTATAATAAATGGTTTGTTTCAATCAAACCAAAGAACAACAGATGTTGAGAAAAGGATTTGATTCATGCGAACAGATTTCAAATAAATATTATCATCCCTTAATCTAAGAGGACTCTGATCCGCACTAACACTGACCGACATCTAAATACGATGCCTTAATAGTGTTTGAACGTATATAAGCCGCTAGTTTTCAATGATTGTCAGCATCACGACTGAACTGCTAGTATTGCAATTTTACTATATTTAATACATGGTTGCATGTGTATTGTTAACCATAAAGCATAAAAATTGTAGCTTTTCCTCTGCTCACTGTTTCCTCAATGAATGGGGACTTATAAAGATCAGATGAGATAGAGCTTCATAGACAATAGTGTAATGCGATCCTTTTCACTGCATCACAACTATAAACCAGTATCATATGGATAGTAATGCAATCGTATGCATAATAGTATCCTAAACATCATGTGGTGTATTATAAGCTATTTAAGGATTTATTGTAAGCAGAATTACAACTGCTATAAATTAAAGATAATGTTACAGTGAAAGGTCATTCAACAGCATTTAGGAGATTAGTTCTCATTATTAGTTCGCTATCCACTAAGTAATCAAGTCTTAAATTTCTAATTTAAACCTTTATTAAATAGCAATTTAATATTTATCATTACAAAAAATATTCCATCACAACAGTGCTGATCACATGCATTATTCAAAACTTTTTATTTCAGGTATTATTACACAAATAGAATGTTAGGAGGTTTTCACTCTTAAATCATATAAAATTAACTAAAGTTAATAAAAATTTGTTTATTTTTTAATATTTGGATTATTCCATATCATTCACTATATATGATAAACACTTTAGTCTTATATTAAATGATAATTCAACTGAAGAGTGAGTTTAAATTTGAAAAATTTGAATTGAATTTGGAAAGTAAAAAACAAGTTTAAATTACAGTATTCCTTATCATTAAAAAGTAAATTTTTCAAATTCCACGATTGGCTTAAAATCTATAGATCTTTTCCTAAGACTAAATAATGCATAAGATTTTGAGTTTATAATTAAAATTTTTACAAGAAATACAACATTGAAACAGTCATTAAACTTAAATTATAGTCATAAGAATGCATGACTTAATCAAAAGGAAACTAAAGAGTGAAAAATTGAAGTTATAGTCAAATTAAGAAGACTTTAAAGCTATATTTGGAGTGCAAGAAAACATTTGACATAAAAATGGATTAATTTATGGGCAAATGTGCAATAATTATCAATATTGAGTGCAAGCTTTCAGGCAAAATCAGATCAAAAAAGTTTAATTGCAGTTAAATGGCTTACAAGTTATAGAAATGTTTAAGAGATTGTATTCTAAACAAATGGTCGAATAATTTTCGAAAATAATAAAAACAGAATGAATGCATTTATTTCACACAATTAAAAAGCACTAAACAAAACATAAACACTAGTATTGATTCATAAGAATTTAAATTTCAGAGATATTTGTTCGCATGATATATAACTTTGTAACAAATTTAAAGTTTGTTTTATACAAATTAATTCATGATTTGACTCGTAATCAATCAATATATGAATTGTTATAAGTCTTTGACTAAAAGCTACTTTTTATGGGTTGTGTTTTGAATTATGAGCGTTATTGTTATCCATCAATCAATTTCTCTGACCATTAAATTTAATGTCAATTTAATGACTCATAACTAACTAACGTTTATAAGAATTTTATATTATTTCAATCATACAAACAGCCAATACTATCATTTTAGTTTTGACTTATTTATTAAATTCCATAATAAATTATTTTAATTCAAATAATAATAAATATTTTGAATGATTTTTTCCAGATTTTAATTCAATTAAACTGATTGGTGAAAAATTAAATTTATAGAGAATTAGTTGAGATGAGAGCAAAATTATGCAAAAATTAACTGTTAAATAATGGTTTCGTATCTATTAATAACTTGTAAAACATTACTCTATTAGTTATAAGTTATAACTCGACTTTATTGATGTCGAAACTTTAGATTCTGTTCGAAACAATAGATTGTGGTCATAAACAAGCTTTTCATAAAATATTGTCTCAGAGTAAGTCTTTGGTTTCAATATTATAGTATTTTTTGAGCGAAGAATAAGAGCAATGAATTGTTGTGCAAATGTTATCTATCTTTGCTTTTCATTTGTTGAAATATAAGAACTCAAAAATATGTACAAAATCTTTAACAATATTCTAAATTTGATTCTATGAAAACAGATTCAAAATGATTGTTATAAAAGATTGTAAACATTTATTCATACGTTTATATAAATAAGCTTTCAATAAAATTTAAATAAATTACTGTTTATTGGATTGTTATATATATATTTCTTAAATTTATATCAAAATTTGGAATTCTATTTATGAAATCTATACAAACAATTAAAATTTTATTTATAATGCAATGACTCATTTGATTGACTTACAAATAGATCCAGTTGTAAATCAAATTTTAATAATAATTAAAAGTCGAATAAATAGATAAATGAATACATACTCTTTTAAATGATAACTTAAGACTTATTTTGCATAAAATTATAGCGTAATTCTTCACAATTGTAGACTTTAAGTTATATGAATGAATGGATTAAGCCTTAAATTGAGTTGATTTAAGATTTAACGATCCCTTAGTTAAGGCACTCGTAGAGTATAAGGCATCAAATATCAGTTTCTCCAATACTATATCAAAAAATAATAAAAACAATGAATAAACTATAGTTTGATTGTTTCACTTCTACTTTAGGAAATGCATTATTGCAAAAGTTTAGTTGACTTATAAGTTTAGAAAATCAAATACTAAACTATAGTGCGCTTTATTAGACATATACAACTTATTACTGTAAGGGTATGTCATTTGGTACGGGTATGGATACAACTTAAAAAGTAGAATCCATTGCTTAAAACTAAAATAAAATGCAAAAATGTGAGACCTGAGCAAATTTATGAATCTGTTCGACAACCGCTGGCATCACTGCTTTGACGCTCACATCAATCAAGGTTTGCATGTAATGAACAGCCTCTTCATCATTGAGGTCTAGTCTGAACTTGTCCTGAACTTTCTTAACAGTTTTGTCAGGTTCTAAAGCAATATCGGGAACACTCGCGTCAACCATTAGTGAGAATAAGTTCAAGATAAGGTTCGCGTGTCGTCTCAAATGCAAAAAAGCGGTATAACATAGTTTACGAAACGACTGGTAATGTTCTGAATTTGTTCCTCCCATTGCGTCAACCATTTCACGACTTAATTTCATTGGCGGTGGCATTGGTTTTGGATCACGACCGAGAATGAAACCGAAGTCAATGTGAAATAATTTACCGGTTCTGGTGAGCAATAGATTGTCTAAATGTCTGTCTCCAACTCCCAGCAAATATGTTATCACACAATAACCAGCTGTAAGTAAATGACAAACAATTCTTTATTTAATAAATAATTGAAAATTGAGAAGAAGTTACCGCATGACTTGACGTACGAATCCATCACTTCAGGAGATATACCATAGACAGCATCTGCAGGCGAGTACTTTCGGAAGAAGTTCTGAATACTTCCTTCGGCCGCAAGTGCTTCGGCTACTGATAGAGAGTCAATGAATTGTACGAAACCGTGTTTACTACTGGTCGCTAATACTCTATAAGGCGTTAACTTTAAGTCTAAATTTTCTCTTCTTAAGAGTTTATCCATTAAAGTAATCATTTGAAGAATGAGCTGATCCTGTCGTAAGTCATCTCCGTGTTTGAAAATTGTGAAATATTCTGTACTATTAGTCGTAAGAAAAGCCAGTTTTCCGGGCATTAAAGCGCTCTTAAAGAGTGTCGCTTTGTTAGGTATGACTCCTGTGATTTTGATTTCTGGATCAAGTGGTAACGGCAGTGGATCGAAAGCAGTAAAGTTTATTTTAAAGGTTTCCGTATCTGATAACAGGTTCTGAAGCCTTTCGATCTTCTTCTTTCGATTTCCATTTTCACGCGCCACCACTTTCATCAATTGGACTAATTTTTCAACGAAAGTCTGTTGCCTTCCCAGTAGAGATCTTCGGGCTTTCATATCAGAGTTGCCTTTTAGTAGCTTATGACTGAATCTCTTCATCATTGTTACGTACATATCATTGACTCGAATGTCTCGTACACTTGCACTAGAATTAGTCGCACCAGAACTTGACAGATCAGCCAAATGCCCGTCTTCGCACTCGACCATTAGGTACCAGAAAAAATAATTGGCTAAAGTGTCGTTCGCACACGCTCTCAATATTAGAAATGTCGACAAATCTTTCTGTAATATAAATTCTCATTTTAAGCAATTATTTATTATTATATTTATTAATGGGTTTACTTCTTTATTGTTTGAATCAGTTTCTGATGTCTCACTGCAGGGATTGTCCACTTTTAAAGATTCTGTTAATACCGGTACTTCTGATGTTGTGCTTGCTTTCCTTTAAAGATAAAGTTAACTTTAATTGTCGGAAATAGAAATACATACTGTATATTATTATTATTTATAAATACCTCTCCCTTTCCAGACTTTTCTCTTCTAAAGCGTATTCTTTCTTTTCCTGTTCAAAAGCGAGCTTAATCTCTTCGAAATTTTCATATTTCAACGCTTGAACGAGTTGTAGTAAATATAATATTAATTCCTATTGAAAATTACAACATTTTAAAAATTAGTAAAAAACTTATCGCTATCGTAACACATTTCAGAGATTTACGTAAACTAGTCTTAAAAGTATTATTTTTTTTATAAATATTGCGCATTCGTATTAAATACAAAAAATTAATAAATAATGGGTTCTGTTTGAGCTCAATAGTGAGCACATATTTTCAAATAGGAGATAAAAATATATTCAAATAAACTAATGGCTCACTTCATCGGGTGCGTGTTGTAGGCGAGCGACAGCATATCTTCTGACAGCCGGGTGTTGAAACTGAGGCGACAGTAACTCCAATGCGTCTTCAATATCCATTGGCTGCCAATTAGAGAGCATTACTATCGCCTGATGAGCTTCATTAGTCAATTGCCAATTAACTGACTTCAAAAACTTAGTCAAAGCCTTCTTTTGATTAACTAAATAGAACCGGAATTTCCACAATAAGTCCTGTTCTTCAGAAGTAAGCAATTTTGTTGGCGGATAACACACAATGGCGTTGAGTTGATCTCTTGTGGCCGCGTTTGGCTTCAAGTCTCTGTCATTGATTCCACTCCTGACACTTCGCGATAGCATATGGTGTTTGCTCTCCACCAGGTTTTCCATCATCATCTCCGGGTCTGGGATTATCACTAAATCGTTTTCTATGAAACTATACTGACAGCTCTCTTCTGCTCCCTTTTCGAAGTAAATCACTGAGTGATCGATGCCATTGATCGACACAATTGGAAATTCAACTGAAAGATAGATATAGTTTGTGTTTTTCTTTTCCATTTGAACTATTTTTTCAATCTCGAGGAATGTGAGTCTGTCTAACCACTCGACTTTGGGCAGCTGTCCGTTCCTGTACTTCTTCTTTAACTACATTAAGTTTAATAATATACTAATTGTAATAATAAACTATTTTAATTAATTTCTCAATTCATTTAATACTTTATTTATTTTATTGATTTGGTCTGAAATGGAATGCTTTCCATTATTAAATTGATTGTAATCACAATTAGTTTCAGAGTTGAGCCAAACCCTCAGGTCATACATTCCTCTTCTCATAGACCCGTGTTTTCCAAACAGCGAAATAGCAGTTCCGCCCAAAACAGTGGTCTTCGCGGGGCCGCAAGTGTCCCAAATGGTCAAACTCAAGAGCGAATCGCGAGGCATATCACTCAACTTGAGGGGAAACAAAAGCCATTCATTCCATCTGTTAATCAATTGAAAAATATGTTTCAGTTTTCATTAAACACTAATATTAATAAGAAGTGAGGTCTGACTCATATCTGTTTGTCATTTGTCTGTAAGGCGTTTGCTGTGACGGACACAACAGCTTTCCATTTGAGTACAACTGACAGGTTATGTAAATATGTTTCGTCGCCTTTCCCTTGGATTCTATGAGTGGATCACTATTTGAACGATTCTCTGGAGTCGTATTCTTTACTTCATTCGAATTATTATTATTATTAACGTTGAGTCCCTCTAATGTTCCGCTGATTTGAGTGGAAATAAAATAAAATAATTAATTAATTGAATGAATGAATGAATGAATGAAAAGGAGAAACCATTTGATTCTGAAGAAGACGTCATCCAAATCACAGGTGTAGACAAACTTGTATTTATGGCTCTCTTTCAGCTCTGACTCTAAATATTGAGTACTGTTGTGTGGATTCGACTGTAATGTCATTCTTTTTTATAATAATTATATGTATTTTAACTATAATTACAATTATTTAAGACATTTATCGACAATTTATGTTTTGATAAAATACAAAAATAAATAATCATTTATTAAACGCATAATAATTATTACGTCATTATTGTTATCAAAACATTA
>JAQGCH010000597.1:0-21398 GCA_034699485.1 Nanhermannia elegantula | reverse complement strand
GTGCTTTTTTAAACATCCCTATGGCCCGACGCGTTTGCCCACGCCGACACAGGTTCCACCTGTAAAAATCTCACTGGTTTAACATGGGCTGAGGTGAGGTCTTCTCTCATTAGAGAGTTGGCTGAAGAAAACGTTTTTTTGATTGAGTGACTGTACTGTATATCTTATTGGAAGAAATCTGGAAAGTGTTGATTAATTATTTCATCTAATTATTATTGAAAGATTTGAGTTCATTTAATGATATGTATCATAATTTTTATAAATTTAAAAAATAACATTATTTTATACTAAAAAAGGTAAAATTAACACAAACTCTCATTATTAGAAATGCTATCAATTAATGATACTTTCTAAACATTAACTCACGTAATGCACTTATACTTATAAACAATATATAGGAAAGTGATAACAGAAAAAATTCTTTATAATTTCCGTTTAGGGGCGATATTCACCAAAGGAAATGAAGAAATACAGACTGCGTTCAAATATGCACTCAATGTTCATAATCAGAACGAGTCCTCCAGATTTACTGTCGAACCAATTATTGATATTGTGGACAGCGATGACCCATATGTTGTCACCCGTCAGTGTAAGTCGTTATCAATTACCAGTAATTGTATGTCATTTCTTGTCATTTCATAAATACTAAATTTTATAGAATTTTGTACTAATTCATAAAAGTTTTAATGCATTTATACAATTATTGATAACTAAATTCAAAGTCAACAACATTTATGTGCATTTATTTTTAAATAAAAATCTCATTGAAAACGATTGAAAACTTTTCACTGAACGGCTTTCTAAGATCTAATTCTAACCGATTATAAAAATTCATTATTACTAAAATTGCAGAACTTCTATAATTAATTGTCTATAATAATCCATTAATTTTTATTGACTATTAATCATGAGTTATCACTTTGATTGACATCTAAATGATTGCATGCAAATAGTTTCCGATATAACGCTGTAATTACGGTATATTTTCATAACATAACTATAATGATTCACTAAATTACTTATTTTAAGTGATATTTTTTCAAGGAATTCTTGTATAGATTTTTGAAGCCAAGCAAATGATAAGAGAAAATGTTTTTCAATTTAACTTAAGAAAATTCTAACATTTTTTGAAAAAACAAATGAGTTTTCCATCCCTTACATAAATTCACATCATTAGTCAGTTTTGTATTTTTTTTTTCTCAAACAAATTGGAACATAGTTTAAGATATTGTTAATGCAGTTTTGCGTCTAGATTTCAGACTAACCTAACTGTTAGTTTTGTTCATTAAAAACATTTATCCGAATCTAAAACATTAGCCTATTTTGAAATTAAGTCCTTTAGGTATAAGAAAACACGAGAAAACTATTATTCTTTCAGTAACACAATAATACTTTTTCACTGAATGAAAGCCTAGTTTTAGTTAAATATTTTGTAAGCTATCGATAATTATTAATGCATTTCACAAGTAAGTGAAATAATTAATAGATTGTTTGCGCCTCAAGTCTATTCACTCTATTCGTTATATAATAAAAGTTCATTTATGTGTTTATCAAATATTTATTTTCCCGTTGAAGAGTTCGTATGCTTTTTCACGACCAACAGTTTTATTAGCTGTTGTTTTACACTCTAACGTATCGTAAAAACTAATGCTTATTCGAGTATTTGTTAGTACGGTTTGACACGTAATACTCAAACAAGACTACAATTACTTATTAGTGAAGTGTTTCGAACTGATAGGATTTAATTTATAAAGTTTGCTGAAAAAACTATTTATGAAAATAATCATGCAATCCATGCCATCCAATGCTTATATATATCCTTAATAATCATTTCAAGTATACCAATAGTTTGCGATGTAGTTATTTATTGTTAATAAAAGCACTTTGATTCATATGTTTTATTACTATTATATTTTATATTCATGTATAGTAAAAATGAAATGATAGCAAAATTATAAAATTGTTTGAAATGAAATATTTTAGAATTAATAACACATGACACGAACTAATGCCTGTATATAAATGTTATCTCTCATATTATGTCATGTTTCATGAGTTATCAAATGTTTATTATAATATTTACTTAATTCTCGTTTAATCTCGATATATGTCAGTATTAGTTTAAATGAAAATTTAAATAATAGGCTATATTTGGATAATAAAAATAACTAAATTATTTATTTGAGTTTTTATTTAATGAAATGAACTCAAATAAAATGTATTATTAAACTTAAATAAAGTAAAAACTTTTGCCTAAAAAAAGAATTATTGAGTAATATTGTTAACACGATTTTGTGCTATTTTGAGTTATCGATATATTCTACAAGCCTTTGTCAAAATTTAAACATTCATTCATTTTTATGCGATAAATCATCAAATATAAGTTCATTTCTGTAGAAATAAAATAAAATAATTTTCTGAATAGTACATTTTTATTTAGAAAGATATATCTCTAACTGAGAAGCTCTCAGTACAGAATATTTGAAAGCAGAGTAAATCCTAATTTTAATAATGTTCTTCCTGTTGAATGAATAATAAAAATTAATACTTTATATCGATTGGAATACCCACATATCGGCGATCTCTCCTCTAATTTGTCATTCATCTAAATCAAATTTGAGTCCAAAATGATAAAAAAGTATAATATTTGGCCATCAATTCAGCATTAATTAGCAGTTAATTTTTATAAAGCATTGTTTTCTTTAATTGTTTCTTAAAATGACTCTTTAGTCTTTAGCATAAGGTTAAACTCGATTTACAATTGACTAATAAAAAATTTATTTCATTAACAAGTTTTAATTACGAGTACAATACGTTATTGGACTC
Source organism: Nanhermannia elegantula (assembly GCA_034699485.1). Taxonomy (NCBI): domain Eukaryota; kingdom Metazoa; phylum Arthropoda; class Arachnida; order Sarcoptiformes; family Nanhermanniidae; genus Nanhermannia; species Nanhermannia elegantula. The sequence continues at coordinate 18,572 of JAQGCH010000597.1, read as the reverse complement.
CTATTTAATTGATATTAAAGTCATGACATCTTGAATTTCGTTTGATTTTATATATCAGCTAAACTAATAAACAAACAGTCTTTTATTATACAATTAAACCTAAATATAATGACCTAAATTACAGTTAAGACTCTTTAATGTTGATCTCTAGTTATTCTATGAGATAATACAGTCGAATGGATCTTATGCTTCAAATATAATTTGATAACATTTAGAGAAAGTACAAAAAATAAATGTAATTTATATCTCTATTTATATCTTATACACCATAAGTATAAATACATTATCATCTTTTTCTCACTCCAACAGATCAAGTAATTTATCAATGTATAGAAAGTAAAAACCAAAAATCTTTCCCATATTCTTATAATATTGTGTCTTCAGTTGATTTTTATTTTTATTTGGGAGCAATTCTTTTGATATAAATTCAAATATCAGAAACCTCTTTCAAAATACTAGTTAACAGATATTTTTTTATTCTAATAAAAATATAACTGAATATAAATACGCAAATTTTCTATAATATTGACTTCCATCAAATTACAAAAATTATTTTTTAGAAAATTAATAAAATAATCATAAGTTATATCTCTCGTATTTTATTTTTTTAAATTATAAAACTAGTCTTCAAAAGAGAAAAGTTTGTAAAATAATATTTCCTGTGATTTCACACACACACATTAGATTTTTGATTAAGTTTTCATAAAATTTTTAATTTAAGTTCAATTCTAAGTTTAGAAGTTATACAAGAATTCTACGTTATAGTTAAACAAGTTAAATGTTATTCTGTATTCTGGATAAACGAATTGCAACCATTCATTCCACTTCCATCTATAAATTACTATAAAATATAGTCAAATGACAGGTAAAGTCTCTCTTTTTGATACCACTAATATTCATATAATCCCAATACAATTGGATGTTGGAATTGATGCTTCAAAAACATAATCCGCTTTATTTCTTGGCATAAGAGGCCTTTTTTCTCTAAACAATCCCAACAAAATCGATGTTATGGTTAGCGTATGTTTTTTGGGAAAAATCAAAAATCAGATGCATTAATGTGTCATTTTCTTGGGTTCAAAGATTTACAGTCTATAGAAATGTAATAAATCAATATTTTCTATAAAGTCAACAGAACTCCTCATGATACTATCGCTAAAAATTATATATTTATTGTATTATTAAAAACGTAATACGGATTTTTAAAATTTATATACATTATAGTAGATTTGAATAGTCTGTAGTGTATAAAAATGTTATGCTTTATCTCAATTATATTGGTTTTAGGAAAAGAAATTCCTGTCTTGAGAAAGAAGTACTTCATGAGGTTTTTTTTATTGATAACATGATATTTTTATAATTATAAAATCAATTGATTTAAATCTCTGAATAATTCAAAACTGAAAAACTTTAGTTTGAGAAATGCTTATATATTTCGCTCACAAAATATCTATTTAATGATTCTCTGATAGAAATTTAATGCTTTAATTCATTTATTGAAAGTTTTCATGCATTAAATAGAATGAATTAAATTGCTTTTTGAGATTACCTATTGCTATAAGTAGTGATGCACACGGGCTCAGTTTAACTTGGTCTGAGCTCTATTGAGCTCCACAAACTTAAACTTGAACATCCAAAAATGAGCATCCAAAATGTTTCCAACAAAGCAATATGAAAATATGTTGTTAATTGTTTATGTGTTTTAGTGGTCCTATGCCTAAACTTTAGGCTCGAGGGTAGATCTTTAGAGCTTTGAGTTAGCCTTTGAGCACCATTTATAAAGTTATAAGCCTTTATTTGAAAAGCATTGAAAAGTAATTCATTAAATTGTATAATTTTGTTTAGATTCTAATAACACACTAAACAATTCTATAAATGCATAGATTAAGCTTTTCATAAATCCCTTGCAATCCAATTGAATCAAAAATAAATTTCAAAAATGAATTAATCTATTGAAGCCTTTTATTCTTACAGTTATTTGACTGTTCAGTTATAGAATATTCAGAGAAAGTGTTTATCATTAAAGTTAATGAACAATTTCCATAAATGTAAATACAATATAACAGAAATGTGAAACAAAAGCTAAACATATCTGTCAAGAAATAGATCAGAAAATTTAGGAAATAAGATATAATCGTTTGGAATATCTATAATGCTTGCTATCACTGGAAATGTCTTCTATGAAACCACATCTGATATCAACATGATGTACATTATACTTAACTTTTGCGTTTCCTCTTTTAGTTTTATCATTAGTCCAACTTCTGATACAACTTATAATTCAAAATCAATGAGACAGCTCTTCTCTTATCCTAATTATACCGTTCATTGTAACACTTTATTCACGTGAATCTATTCTTATTATATATTATTCCTTCAGTTATACCAATAATCGGTTCAAAACTATAACAAAAATCGATTATTAATGCAATATTCAGAAAACGATGAGTTTATTAAAAGCGGAATATTTTTAAGCGCATTTCATTGATGTTTAGACTAATTTTTCTCTGAATATTCTATCATTTAATGCATTTTCTATATTTGATATCCATTTCCAGTATATTAAGAAAATAATTTGTTGATGAGATAGATATGCATAGGTTTGACATTAGTTTACATAAACATATGTTGATGTGAGTGAAAGCCAAAAAGACTTATAGAATGTTGCGCTTCACAGAAATTGAAGCCAAGCCATGCATTAATAACACATTAGCATATTTTTACATAAAATGTTAACATATTTTGAATACATAGAGCAAATCCGCTTCAAAAAAGTCATATTTAATTCCAAATACTGCTATGCTATGAGCCATATATACACTTACAGAAAATATATGCAATAACCTGAATCTGAACTTTATCGATAAATCAAATATAAATGAATGAGCAAAAAACTTTGAGGTACAATTTTCACCCCGATGATCCCAATTTTGAAAATAATTGTTTTGTAATTTTTTTAAGTCATTTCTCATATTTAATTATGGCATACACTTTTTGGCAGAACTTTCAAAAATAAAAGTTTGAAAAAATTTCTCTTAAACAATATGAAACTTCCGTCGTTTTTCTGACAACTTATCCTCTTGAGAAAGCTGTGGTTTCATAGAGAACAGGAGTTGTCACCACAGCAAATGAGCCATAGTAAGAGAGTATATCTCTTACCTATTTTTGGTCCAAAAGTGTTTCCAAAATCTGTTATCCATTACATTATTCTTTATATTTCTATACTCTCATTGGAAACCTTAGAATTGCAATTTTATGACTTTAATTTATTTTTATGTTCTAGAATATGAAATATATCGCAAAAATATTACAATTCCTGACCCAAAACAAGTAAGAATTAGAGTTATACTGAGAAAAAATCTTTCAATAAAATTGTATCTATGAATAAATGATAAAAGAAAATTTCACGTATCAGTAAATAGGTATTTATGATACTTATTCTCATACTTTTTTGGCACAATTTTAGAAGATTTAAATGTTAAACTTTGGACTAACTTATGAAAAATTTATCAGTTTCCACAAATTTTTCTGCATAAAGCTATATTATATTCATATATAATGCACCATATTTTTTATATGAATAAAAAATAAGATCCATATAATGTATTCGCATGTTTTTGAGAATGTGAATAAAATGTTTCCTTCGCTTTGAATTATTTTCTCCGACAACAAAAAAGAATCAAAATTATGATATCGAGCGTAAAAATTGATACAACGTTTGGTAATTAACTTTTGCTCTAAAACTTTTTCAATAAAAATCATTATTCAATAGATATGTTAACAGTTTAGTTCCGCATCTAAGAGCTGAATAACTGAGTTCCTATTGGTTAAGAAATTTTCATTTTCCTTAAACAAAATGAATTTAATGATTAAGTCGTATAAGTAATTGAATCAAATATCAAGTCTATAATCATTTTCCCTCTGAACAAGAATTCATTCTATTCTTTGCAGGAAATATATTATTGATTTTACTGTCTTCTCATTCAATTATAAGAAAAAAACTTTAATATATCGTTATGTCATTAGTAAACAACATGAGCTAAAAAATAAATAAATATAATTCTCAAATTATGTGAAATCATTTATTTTTGAAGAAATATTTGGAGACTTAAGAATTTAAAAATATATAACACAGCTTTTAGGAGCCTTACAGGCAAGCTTAGCTTCTCAGCTATTATTTCTTCAAACATTTCTATTTCACTCTTTAAAACAAATGATTTTTATATATATTTTGCAAATATTTATTCAATTCTAGAATTGATAACCAACTGTTTATAACTCTTTCTTTATTTGTCATAAAAGTTTATGATTTTCAAATTTATTTAAGTTTCAGTTTTTCAAAGTAAACATTTGAGTCACAATCTATTATTATAAGAAACATAAAGTTTGAATTATAACGAAAGTAAAATACTTTACCAAAATTCTTTCGAATATATTTTGTTAAACTTGTTTAATATCATTTTTATAGAACATTTTTATAACTTATAAATTTTTTTATTTATTATTAACAAAGTTTATGTTTTGAAAATATAAAATTTTTCAATAAAACATTTATATTATTCAAAAAATATCCTGAAAGTTATATTCTATTTAATCATCAATTTGATGTCAAATACAAACTTAAAATTTATTTATTTGGGTCGTATTTTCTTAATATCACATTATTGTCGTTTATGCAATATTTTGACTCTTTTAAACTCAAACATTCATTTGAGAGGATTTTTACTTATATTTATTTCAAATTTTAAATTCACTTTGATATTAAAATAAACATTTATATGAGACATAAGCAATATTAATAAATTTTATTGTCAAAAGATATTAATTTTTTCTCATAGTTTCTCTTATAGTAATTTTCATTAAATCTCTTTGTATATGTTGTCTAAGATATAAATAATAGATTGGTTTCCATTATTAGTTCTAGTTTTGGACAAAGATTGGCGTATACTTCAAATAGTAATGAATACATTAAGTTAATTCTCATCGAAACAAATATTCTTTCAATTGTAATCTTGGATTTCAAATTTGACATATATGACAGTCTTATCTAAATATTTGTATAATATAATAGCGGGCTCGTAAATAGTGCTTTTCAATGGTGAGTTTAGGTAAAGTGTTATAAAAGCCTATTCCTTGAGAGTTTTGAAGTCTTGATTCATTTAACTTAAACTTTAAGAGAAAATTTTCACGAATGGGCTAAATGTTGAGAAGAACTCGTAAACTGAGCAACACTAACACCGAAGAATATGACTAAAATTTTCAGATTCTGATCAATGCATTCTAAAGTATGCATAAAATCTTTGAATACGTTTGCAGAAAGTGTTAACTCTCTAAATACTCAAATTGAGTTTTATATAAATTGTTTAAACAGCAAAATAAACCAAAAGTTCTGATCGAGCTCTTTGTTAAAAATAGAAAAATTTAAGATTTATTTACTAGTATTTTAAAAAATTAACTTTTATCTGATGATAGGGTCACAAAAGTAAAATATAGTCCTTTGAATAACTTAATTACCGTAAATAAATTGTTAAACCCAATCAATATCTAAAGGTTTATTTTCTGTAATAACTAAAATTTAACTATTTTCTAAGATAAAGCACAATCAACTTTTCATATCAGCCACATTTTTCTACTTTCTTGTTAATACTAATTTCACTCACAATAGTGTTTTATAAGAAAGTTAAATCAGTTAATCATAATGAAAAAAATAATGACTCACAGTATCCTAAAGTTTTCATTTTTATTCTCATCTAAACAAAAATATATAGAAAATCAATACTAAAGAGATATTTCCTGATTAGATAACATTTTTTGAAAACCAGTCAGAATCGCTATTGAATTGAAGTGCTTATTGTTGTTAAACGATAGTTTTGTAGCAAATTGTTGAGAGAAATCTAGACTTCACTTCCGGAAATCTTAGAAACTATTACCTGACATAAACAGATAATAACAATATCTCTTTAAAAAGTTCTTTTAAAAGTTTGAATTATATCTTGTTTAGCGTGTAAATCAACAATTTAATTAATGGTTAGCCTTATTTGACAAGTAAATGAATGCTTATTAAGCAGCAAAATCTTTTTATTACTTTTAAACTCAATCCAAAACTATACTGAAGTTCTTTAAATTGTTTATATCTTATTAGTCTGGGTCTAAAAATGATTTGTAAACATTTTCACCTCAATATCGTTTGAAGAAATATCAATAACTTTATGCAGGCATGCAATCGTGCAAACAAAATAATTTTTAATTTATTATTTCTTTAGCAGTCTTGAAAATATTGAACGGCTTTTTGGGCATATTGTATCATAATTGAGGCTTATTATTCGAAGTAACTGATAAACAGAGAGATATTCTCAAATTCGACTGCAAAACAGGCGCAAATATTTTTAATCTGGTTTTAATTAACTTCACAGTAAAATCCATATCTGTAATGTAGTGAACTATTATTATACTGTTCAGATACATGCGGGCTCGTAATCAACTAATTAGTAAAAGCAGTACTCTCTTAAATATCTTATTTTAAATAAAAAGAATTACAATTCTAAGTACAGCTTATATCCGGGTTCAAATTTTTGAATTTCGGTTGTTTTTCATATTTTTGTTACTTTAACATTTTATATTATAAAGTCAGTCCATTCTCAGCCTATTTTTATCTGCATTTTATTATTTACAAATTTTTTTCTTTCACATTATAATTCAAAAAATAAAATTATTAAAAAATGATTAAATAATAAGGCCCGTAACGTTAGCCCACGCCTGCACGGGGTTCCCCAATATAAATCTCACTCTAACTCAGGGCAAAGGTGGGATCTTCTGAAAAGGAGTTGACTGAGGATAATGTTATGTTATATTATTAAATAATAATTAAATGAATAATAATGTTAAAAATTCTAAAATATGTTTCCAAAATTTTTTACAAAAATTTTTAATTATCTATTTATTCGGTGTTGAACAAGTTCTACGCCGAGTAATTTTTTTTAATTCTTCGTTACCCCCAAAAAATGGTTCAATTGTATAATACTGTGCAGAGTAGTCGTTGCTTTTATTTATGATATTTTTCCATTTGTTATATTTTATTAACAAAAATCTTATTTTTAAAGCACTTCTAATGCTTTTGACAAAAGAATTTTCATGAATAGAATAAAAGGAATAAAAGAAATATTTGAAAGCATGAAATTGATGATGAAATACAATGTGAAAAATGAAAGCTATTTGACTCAGATTTGATTTACCTTTAACTTTGTTGATACAGTGATTCCAATTGAATTGATGACATTACCGCTTAAAAGTGAAACTTTCTTAACTGAAAAAACTTTTTATTTCTTAATGTGATTTAATATAACTACTAATACAAATATTTTAAAATATTATTAAAATCGATTATTATTTCTGATGCATGTAAACTGGCATTAATACACATTTAACCTTTCGGATAGTTTAGAACTAGTTTAAAATAAGTTTAATAGCTATTCATTCAGTTTTAAACACAATATTTTGTATAAAATGTTTCGTAAAATTAAATTATATGTTCATAATTACGTACTCCGCTTTAGAGAGCGGTGGTGCGAACCAACTCTGCCCTCATATTAGAGGTTATATTAATTTAACTAAAATTATTGTGAATAAACAAAAGTTTATTTTATTTAAGGTCAAATTTATTTTGGTTACATTTGAATGAGACTTTAGTACATGAGTCTTATAAGCATACATACGCCTTAATTAGCATTTCAATAAGACAAAGACTTTGAATAAGACTTTTAAAAATAATTGCATCCCTTTTCCTATTAATCAAAATTATTGTATTCTTTTTTATATCTTGATTACTATTCAAACATTCCTTTACAGTGCCCTACGGTGGTCGGCACTTGTATTTTTAAAGTAATTTTACTTAAAACTAATAAATTTTTTAATAATAAATAAAACACAGTTAACAAAGTATTCTTGTCACATATATTTGAGTAGCAATTTATCTGTCAAACACAGTTCTCACCATTTATTTTGTGTAACATCTTTGTCTGTAGTCTAATGTGTGGCAAATCTGAAGCATCGAAGCTTTTTCTTCTCTCAAGTGCTTTAAGAGTAAACCTTTGCCTGTATTTTTTGTATCCATTTAGGCGTGAACTTACCTTTTCTCCTTCCGCAACATATATTTCATTCTGTAATTTATTATGACTAAAAAAACTCAGAATATAGAACTGTAAAGCTTTTGGTTTGTCTTGTTTTTTACGTTTTTACAAAAGATTTTATCGCTTGATAAATAGTATTCTGAGAATTGTAACTTTTATATAACCATTTTTTCTCAAAACTTTTCATAGAAATTAAAGCACTTAAATAGGTATTCCATAAATATTCGTGAGTCTAACAATTTTACTATAAATTTTTTCAATCCAAAAATAATATATCGAATAAAGATATTTTCAACTTATGTTTTCAGTAATAATAAAACATCATTTAATTTAAAAGCTAATTATTTCAAAATTTTATTTCTATTGGAGTTAATATTTTTCTATGTCAAGTAATTTTTTATTATAAACTTGAGGTTTAAATAAATGCAAAATTAAGCAAAACACATATTGAACATTGTATTCCCAGAGTATTCCTTGAAGGGTCACTCAAGATATGGCGGCAGAAAGTATAACATGAGTTTTGAAATTAACATACAGTAGACTCTCGTTATAGTGAACGACCAAATGCATGAGAAATCAGTTTTTTATATCGAGAGTTCACTATATTGGAAGTCAACTCTATAACATTGTCGGGTATAGCGAACCAAACTAGTAGTCTAAAATTGTTCACTATAGCGAGAGATTTACTATATCCGACTTCACTATAACGAGAGTCTACTGTAACTATCATTTCTTTATACTTTAAAAATTAGAATTAATCCTTAACTCAGTCTTATTGGTTTGGATCTCATTTCTTTTCATATTCTTTTAAACATTGAGTCTGTCTCTCGTATATGAACTGAGAGTTAATTTATCACTTTTAATAAACTATTTTCTAAACAATGAAAAAAGAAAATGAATCCAAATCCACGCCTAAATGCCATATCCTTTAATATCCTTTATGTTCCAGATATTCCTTAAACTTCTATTACATTTGATTCATTCTCACATGTCTTAAGCTATATGTCAGCATCACTGGTGTCTTCTTTTATTTCTATTAATGCTTTTTAGCCTTCAATACCCCTTAAGGGCAACATATTTTTGCTCTTTTCAAACTTATTTTCCCATCACATTCACTTATCTAACAATAATTGTTCTCTGCCTCACTCTATCTAAAACCCCCCCAACACATAGTCCTTCTCTCAGTAATTCACTTTTCTTTTTTTGCTCCATAAGTATGGAGTTAGAAATCATTTTCCAACCTTAATATCATTACCAATTTTTCTCTTTTTTGCACCAGTTTTTTACTATTTCTAAACATGAATTTATGTTTATATAAAAACACCTTTTTGTCACTTTTCATTTTTTATAGTCAGCAATATCTAAAAGTAAACAAGTTTTTACTTTTTTCTGGCTCTAAACTGGTCATAAGTTATGTCAATTTTATAACTTTAGAAAAAAAAGTTTCACATTTTGTGAAATATTTTCATAATAATTATTATATTTTTAGTTAAAATGTTTTGATTTAGAACTTTTGGCTTCATTAACAGGCAATTAAAATAAAATTTAAAAAAATTATAATTATCTGCTTAAAAACTGACATTAGATTAATTTTGAATGTTTGCTTATTTATATATTACATAAATGTCTAATTATTCAAATGTTTTATTAGTGACTGACAGACAAACATATCCTTAAATTGCAAATGAATATACAAAGCTCTTATATATTTTGCTATTGTTTGTATAGCATTTAAACAAAAGTAAAAACTTCATTATTACATATTATAGTCTATTATTCTGAATTAGAGCCAAAAATCAACTCCAAATTTCATGACGTGGTTGTGGAGTCAATAAAAATCAGTGGAATGTTTCGGAAATGGAAAAGAAATTTCATTTGTTATAAGTAGCCTTCGGAAAAATACTATTTTGTCCATTTTCCTCTTCATATAATCGATTCTAGAGTTTAATATGATTCTGAATTACATCAAAATAAGTCACTTAATTTATATTAAAGCACATTTTTATGTTGGTTTTTTCACTATTAAATTGATAACAAATTATTTTTGGGTCGATTATTAATTCTTTTAAGGTGCTATTCGTGCCTATTTCACACTTTTTAAATTACTATTTTAGATGCTAAGCCATATTTTAATGTAGTATTTTTTTTAATTCTAGTTATAAATTATCAGTTCTTAAGTATTAGTTTAATTTCAAATGTTTGAAACAACATAATATTTTTTCAAAAAGCTATGCATTTGATATAAACGATAAATCCTACGTTTCTTTATTCTCTTTATCATTTTGAAACAATATGAAAAAAGTGTTTCTCTATGAGCATTCTCTCATTATCTACAATCAAAATAACACTTTTGAAATGAGAATTTGTTATTAAATGTAAATATTTAATTAAATAGCAGGTTAACGAGTGATAATAAATTTGGAATCCGAACATGATATTGTTTTTGGTCTGCCTATTATAGTTTTGGCTGTTGTCCCCCTAAGAATCATTATCTTAGACCCTAAACAAATGAACCGAATCTAAAACACATTCAAAAGTTATGAAACACTAGAAGTTTGTGATCCCAATGCTGTAAATCAAACTATTATTATTGTAAATAGATGTGGAACCAAAAAAGTAATGTAGACAGAAATGAGTTATATTTCAAGTTTAGTTGGAATGGATATAGAGTTTAATTTGTAAGTATTTTGGTTGTCTAGTCTCAAATCACAATATAATTGCTCTTTATTTCACAGATTAAGAGTCTAAATGTTTACGCATTAAAGGAAATTATTAGGAAATAAAGTTTTATACGAGAATAGGATAACACATATTAGGCGAAAGAGCTATTTTATTGCTATTAATAACTTACAAACCATTACAGTGTTTTTTGTTCAACTTTTTGTCACATATAGTGTTATAAACTATTGTTTATAATGATCAGTACATGATCTCAAACTCTGTTTTTGAAATAAATTCAATATTTTTTTCTCTAAAGAAGGCTTTTTCTCGATAAGAAAGAGAATTTTTCAACTTTTTTATTATCTGCCAAATAATCGCTTTACTATTGAAAAACGGTATTTATTACTAACTTTGGTTTATTATAAACGTGAGAGTGTTAAAGAACTCAAACTTTTTATTATGTCAGAAGAAGAGCTCAATTCAAAATTGAAGTTTTTATAATACTTGGAAGAGATGCGCCCGGAATGCAATAGTTGTTCGTTCGAGACTTGTTTGAGCTCAAGTCGATCTTCAATAAGAAAAGTCCTACTCTTCTGTCAATAATAATAAATTGAGTTCTCAAGTATTTAATTTGATGTAACTATAAGTTTATTATTAGTTCATAACTTGTATTAAAGATAAAGTAAAAGAAAATTGTTAGTAAATAAAACAAAAATTCATTTATATCGGAACTTAATTTCGTTAGAATTGAAGTAATTTATTTTGATTTCAGTGTGCCTTCAATTAAGTCGTGGTATTTTCACTTTGGTTTCGCCGATTGTCGGTCCATCTTATGAGACACTTGTTTCGTACTCAAACACATTCCATGTAAGTATACATACTGTATATGTCATGCACTTCAAGCAATCCAAATCATCGAATCGGAAATCAAATCAAAGAAGATATAATTGAGAAACAAAATTAGTTTTAGTCATAGCTCTCGACTAACATTATGAAAAATATCCAAACAATTATTTAAAAACTTTATCTAATTTAGAAAATCTATTAACCATAGGCTGAGCGCAACATTATTCTGAATCTGCTTAACATATAAATTATGTCAAATATAATTAACTCATATTATTTTAACATTAAAAAGATGCCATTCATTAATCCGGGCTTTTCTCAAACTCAACATTTTCGTCCGGCTGAGTATGGCGTTTCATTAAGACCAAGATATTTACCGGCAATTATTGATGTCATTTTATATTATGGCTGGAAAGGGATTATCTATTTATATGATTCGGATGACGGTACGTTTCAAAAATCAATTTTTAATAATTTAGTTTACGTGTTAACCCATTAAGATTTAGTTTCAACCCAAATAAACATTAATATAAAAATGCAACTTTTGCTTTAAATCGCTTTTTAAAAATCTCATTAATAATGTGTCACAAAATGGTGCAAAAAAATTTAGTAAATGATTTTTTAATTAATGTAGACTTTTATTGCATAAATAAATTATTAGGTTTATTATACTTGAAAAAATGAAATTAAATTTAAAGCAATTCTGGAAGAAAGAGCTCACAGAATATAAGAAGATAAAGAATACTTTATATATTCCCCATTAAAAAGCTCATGAATTAATAGCATTACTGTAAGCATGCATTCTGTTTACTCGCGAACAGTATTCAAGTTTTTATTCAAGCAGTTTTGCTCGACTTATCCATTCATAGATTATTCCGTCACTTATAACACAAGTCGACAATAATAATAACATCAGATGTACAAAGGCTTAGACCTCAAGACTTTAGTTTAAGCCTCTCTCTAGATATTAGTTTCTACAACAGATCACTTGTTTTTATAAGATTCTAATGTTATTAAAACTCTTCATAAATTCAATTCATGATATTTTTTCAAATCTTGAGAACACAAATACAAGTATGAATATTATTTCAATTTATAATTATTACACAATATTTGGAATTAAGATATTTAGTAATTGAACTTTTAGTTATTATTACAGTATATCTTCTACTTTTTCTATGAATTTGTTCGAATTTATTTTTAAAATTTTATTTTAAGGCAAATTTTATATTTCGAATGCTATTTACAGGTATCCATCAATTCATTTAAAAATCTCAAATTATTCATTGCACAAAAAATATTTGAATAAATTTTAATTATAAAAGAATCAATAGTTTAATTAATTTAAGCTTAAATGTAAAAATTGCTAAAAATTGGTGTTTTATCAACTTTTAAGGTTATGTTAGTTTATCTTTTTTATATAACAATGAAAAAAGTTTTAAAAGATTTAAACTTTTACAGTAAAAATTTTACTTTAAATCTGTTAATACACTCTATATTTTTAAATTTGCTTAAAGAAAGAAAAAAATTGCTTCTTATAAGACACAACATTTTGTTGCAAAATTTTCAACTTATTTTTCATTAATGTCACGCATCAGTCAATACTAAAAACATCCAGAAAATAGATTCCAGTGTAAGAACTTAAAGGAAAAACCACAGAATGTAAACTCTTGAATAATTCTTCTTTTGAACTAAAAGAAAAATGAAAATAGGAATATAATATAGAATGAAAATAGGAATATAATATAAAATTAAAATTGATTTTTTATTTTCCTATCTTTTCTTGTTTTGCTTTGAGAATCAGAGGATATCTATAATAGGATCAGCTTATGTTCAACATTTTTCTATTAAGTCGCAAATAACGACAAATAAGGATAAGTTATATATCTATGTATTTATGTGTATTTCAACCTAATTTGAAAATATTTTTTCAAAATTTATGAAAACAACTAAATCTATAATTTATTATTATATAACACGATATCATTGATTTCACAAAAGACATAAATAAACAACATTTATATAACATTTTTCAAAAATATTGATACAAACTTTTTTATTTAGATTCTTAAGACCAATACAGGAATAAGACTATAAATAATTGATTTTGTTTTGCAAATAAAATGCTGACTACTCTGCATATCATTTTCTGATGAGAATTTTGTTTTGATAAGCACTGAATCTATTGATTTAACTTTTAGCTTATAAAAGAAGAGCAAAATATTTTGGTTGGCGAACAAAAAAAAGTTGGTGTGTATTATCTTAATTTCATGACTTAAGCCATAGAAAGATACAATACTATTACATCCTAACAATCTTCATAATATAAGAAATGTTGAGCAATTACTTTTAGTGAATACTACCACTTATTCTTATTATTAGATTTTATACTATGATAATGCACATAATGTTATTTCTATACAAGATATGATACATTGTTGCACATGAATAATGTATTTTTGTTGTGAACCCTCTCTTACATACACAATATCCTATTCTGGTTTAGCCCTCAAGTGATACTCTTAATACTTTCGTCTTTCATAACTCAATATATATATTTTGTCAGGTAATACACTTTTTTTTTATCTGATATACACTTTCTTTTACTGTATATTCTATTCAGTACTTATTCTTATCCTTTGATTTATGATTTATCCCTTTCTAAGGAAATTATTTTTAATATCATAGAGAATAAAATCAAAAAGTTTGTATTGAATAAGTTTCTGAGAGTTGACATTAATCAAGAATTTATACAGAATTTCTATCAATATATTGAAATAACAAATGCAATAAATATTTAATGATTTGATTTTTTTAATTATTGAATTAATTAATATTTATTATGGAATTGTCAGTAAGTATCTAAAAATTATAAACGATTTTTTAAATTGGTAATTCTTTAGAGACTTTACAAGTGGACACTTTGTTAACATTCAACTGTTTTGAAGTATATTAAATCTATTTTAAGTTGAAGAAAATATTTGATTTAGTCGTTGCATAATCTATCTCTTTGCCAGCGGTGGGGTAAGCAGGGTTTAAGGGGCTGTAGAGCCACAATAGATTTTTAGCACCGTAGCTTGTACAATCAATACCACTTAAAGTGAACACTTTTATAGTGAATCTCGCTTATAGTGAACACTTTTTTCCAGCATAAATAAATAAATATGTTCGGTTATAGTAAACTGCTTTTGTTCACTACAAAATGGATTGACTGTATGCCTAATCCTGCCCTATATAGAAATATATAATATCTTTTAGAAGATTTTCTTACGTGAATTTGCTAAAAACCCATCAGAATAGGAGAATTAAGTGTTTAAATTAATTTGCCATAAAGCTATAAATTCATGAGAAAATTTTCAGATTTTTAGCCCAACCAGACATAAAATTATGACTACGGCACTGGTTATAATTAAAACTATTCTAACTTACATACAATTTTATCATTTGAAACCTTAAAAAATTAAATCAGTTACTCAGCAATAAACAATTAACTCAATTTTAAGAATGTATAGTCTTAATGAAGTAAAACATAACATTCATTTTTCTTTGATAATCAGTAGCACACAAAGTCTGTTAACACAGTTCTTTAGCAGTTAGATATTTCTACTGTTGTTTCAGTTCCAACTTTCTATTTCAGTTTCAGTTTTAGTTTCGAGAACTGAAACTGAAAATATAGTTTCAGTTTCGGTTTTTGGAACTGAATCAACGCTAAATTATGTCTAAAAATTCTTATAAAGAATATTTGAATAAACTGATACATAAGTTAAATGAATGGATAATTATTCGATATATCGAAAGCTTGAGATAAATAGAGGGAAAATTGATTTTAAAATTCAATGAGTTTAGTCTAATATTTTATTTAACAATTAATTTAAATTAAGCGGGGTTTTGAGCGATGAAAATACTGTATTATAAAATAAAAGGCTCTTTTATTTGACTTAAAATATTATTTAAGGTATACTACAGCTAAAAACTAGATCTAAGCTCAAATATGTTTATCAATTTGTTTCTGTTTCAGTTTTCGAGTTGATATTATAATTGAGCTTCAGTTCTCGGAACTGAAACCAACACTAGTTATTCTTATAATAAAAATTGAGTTATGACAATAATTTCATAATAAATTCTTAATATTAATTCTAAATTAAGTTTTAAATCAATTTTATCCTAAATTTAAACCAATGACACAGACTCTACAGACTTGTCTACAGAATCTTAACCAAAAAAATTTTCAGTGATTTTTTCGTTACAGTACAATTACAGAATTGTTTCCGATTCAAAACCAGAAAACTTTATTTTTGAAAAGTGTGTTGTACTTAACACAGTTCAAGTATAAGATATCGATTACACAATCTTTACTCGTGAGAATGTTCTTCAAGTTTCACACTTGAAATATATTTTCATTATTTCAATTGACTTTCTCAACAATTTTTGTACTAAAGATTTGTGACTTTAGGAAAAACAGGTTTCAAATGTGTTTTGAGGATCTTATAAAATCTGAACTGCATTTTTAATATTCATATTATTTTATGTAATGTTTAAGTGACTTCACATCATATAAAAGATAATTCGTGAAAATATTAGCTTTAAATTAATGATGTACTCAGTACTAATTTTTAAATTTGACGCATTTTTATAAACACAAGCCTTTTGAAAGATATTGAAATTTATGTTCTGGCAAATGAAATATCATTTATGTTCAATAAATGTTTGATCTTTAATGCAGTATTTTATTAATTAACTCATTAGTTATTTATCAAAATTGAATAATTAATTTTAAAATATATTTTCACTGAGAGTTTAGCCAATCTCTAAATTCGATGTTCAAAATTGAATCTTTGTTAATAAGATTCCAGTAATGAAAACAGATTCCATATTAGTTCAAATTTAATTTATTTTATATACAAATTAACAACAATTGAAGTGTTTTCATCTGTTTTCTGTTCTTAATTTTGTAACTCGAAAGAAAATAATGACATCTATGTCCCAACTGATCCTTTCTATGCTGTTAAGAGTTCTGATAATCGAATAATAGGATAACAAAGAAAAGATACTTTCGAAGAATGATTAAAGAGATGGAAGTCTTTTAAACCACGAGATACAGGAAATGTATATATCTTTGAAAATGTGTTTTCTTTGTCTCATAACAAAAGTTAAGCGATTTTCTGAAGAGGATTATACCCGAAAAGTAGAATTCTGTTCTGTATACAAAACAATTCGAGAACCCATTTAAAGGTGCTGTTCATGTGTTAACATTATTTTGTTGTTTGTTATTTTTATGTGACTTCAATACTAACTTAAATATTAAGTCGATTTTGTTTTCTATTTAATGTCATTCCATATTATCTCAACTTTCTCTTCATTACTAACATTTCTTAATAAATAACTAATGATATTAAAGGTTTAAATTTTGACTTATCATCAATTTCTTGAATACAGGAGGTATTTATAAATTAAGTCAACTTACATATGAAATATTGTTTTAATATATTATATTTTGTTATAATTTAATCTCAAAAAGTTTTTTGAGTAAAATTTTTATTTGAAAAAAGTTTTTTTCGTTAACTCTCTTTTTCTTGAGCTCAATGTGTTTATAAAATTAAATATAAAGCTATAAGGTTAACAATAAAATAGATGACTATATTGAACCATAAATTAATATAAAGAGAATTTTATTTATTAATTAATCAAAAGATTCATTAAATTTGACGCTTCAGAAGCAATAAATGTCTAACATATAGGAAAAGATAACAAAAGTAATTAATTAATCTTCATTTTTGATTGGATTAATGTTTATGACTTCTCTAACTATTACCGGTATATTGAAAGAAACCGGTAATAGAAGGATATTTGTTAATAAAGCGGTGCCAATAAAATATTTGGATGGATTTTGTGAAACTCAAGATTTGACTGCAAAAAAAGAGTAACAATATCTGTGCTATTTTGAGAGCATAAACATTTAGAGGTATTTTTGTTTTATTTTTAGTCTCAAAAAATAGCTCAAAACAAAGGATAATATTTGTAAAATTTAGATTTAAGTATTTGATAATTAATTTATAAGAAACTGAGATAATCTGATTAAAAGATCTATTTCATTTATTATGATTAATACATTTAATTATAAATGTACTGCATTTTACACCATATAAAAAATCATTTTCATTCATATGATGTAAACCTGATTTTAAGGTAAATCTAAATCCTCAGTTCATTTCTTCTGTGAGTCTAAGCGTATGAATTTCTAACACAAAACACTCCAGAGATTTGGAGCCAAAAAATTTTTACTTAAATCGAAATTTCACTCTTGAGTTCTCTCAAGTATAAGCTTATAAAAGGGGTTTTCAAAGAGAATTATGAACCTATAAAAAGAAAGACTTATAATTTAATAATAAAATTGTATTTCATTTTCAACTATAAATACTGTATAGAGTTTTTAAAAATGGAAATAAAATTTGTTCTCTGCTCTTGAAGTTAAACTTCCCTTAAACTCCTCCCAAATAATCATTTTTCAGTGGAATTCAAAGAATCTCTTCTAATCTGATAGAATATATTGAGAATAAAAGTTGTAATTCAATTGAGTATTTGTAAGACTTGAATTCAAGTCATATACTTTCTTATTATTAGTAATAATGTTAACAATGATTCAGTATTAATGAATTTAAAATACATAAAAATTATAATACAATTGTGGAAAAGTTTAAAATTAAAATTATATTACTGTCAGAGTTATGACAATTTTTATATAAATAGCTTATCACTTATAAAGCATAAAAACATAAATATTTTATAAATTTTTACTTTTTTTAATAATTGAAATGAAGCCAAAATATTGAGCATTAATAGTATACAGGTAGGGCACAAAGTGCCACTCAGTCCTAATATACAGGGGTTACTTCTCTGTAAAGCATGCTTGCATAAATGCACCATGACGAAGCTAGTAGT
>JAQGCH010000596.1:0-21410 GCA_034699485.1 Nanhermannia elegantula | reverse complement strand
AAAACTGGAGATCTTGTGATTGATTCAACTTTTTTGAGTCTTTTTGCGGTTTCATTGAAATACTTTCTGATGAATATTAAAATAATTAATAATACAATACTTGGAATTGTTATCCAAATATCGATATAAATACATAAAAGAGCAATCATTATACAGTTCAATAATATTTCAATTGAATAGTAAGCCGTCGACGGAAGTAAGTCATCGATTGTACTCAAGTCTTGTGAAAATCTATTCAATAGTATTCCAATTGGATTGTTATCAAAGAAAGAAATCTGAGCTCTTATTACAGATGCAAACAGTTTGTTATGTAAACGAATCGATGCTTTCATACAAACCTCAAAAAATAGAAAAGTTCTCAACAAAGAAAAAATGAATAAAACTATAACTAAAGAGCTATAGATTATTATATTCTTATTTTGATTGCTATTTATTAGAGAGCTTTTAATGAAAGTGTGATTTTGAGTAATGGTCTGAATGTCAATGTTTTCGTAATATTGGGTCCACTTTGAGATCCAATAATCACTTCCAGTAAATAACAATTGTTTCAAAACTATTGTTATGAAGAGTAAAGTCAATAGTAATAGTCCAGCGCCTGATTTGAAATAAATCCAAATTAGTTTTAAAGTTGTTTTTTGATTAGATTCCGATTCTGTTATGTGATTGTCCGGAATATTCTTAGATTTCGTTTCTTCAATGCTATTAATAATATCTGGCATTTCATTAAGAAATGATTTTCTTTTCTCATATTCAAACTTATGTTCAAGTTCTTCAACATTTGATTCTGAATTTCCGGAATATTCTATGAGATCAATACCTGATTCTAAAAGTTGATTATAGTTTCCAATCGCTAAACATTTTCCCTCTTTTAAGACTATTATCTGTTGCGCGGCTTTAATGAACTGTAACTGATGTGTCACTAAAATAACGCATTTTTTCTTAAGAAACTCTTTAATGCATTTCTCGAATATATGTTTAGCCACTGCTGAGTCCACTGCAGATAAAGGATCGTCCAATAGATAACAGTCGGCATTACTATATAGAGCTCGGGCTAAGTTGACTCTTGCCTTTTGACCTCCACTTAATGCTATTCCTCGTTCGCCGACTAAAGTGTTATCACCGAAAGGCCACTGATTGATGTCTTGTTCAAGAGCTGACACACGAATCACTTGTTTATACTTTCTTTCATCAAAAGTATTTCCAAATAAAATATTTTCTCTAACAGTTCCGCTAAAAATCCACGACTCTTGTGATGCATACGATATTTTACCACAAACTCTGATATCACCTGAACTTATTGGTAACTCTTTGATGATAGACATCAAAACTGCTGTCTTTCCAGAACCAACTGAACCGATAATTACAGTTAGTTTTCCAGGTTTTACATTAAAAGATATATCACTCAAAATATGAGTTATATCGCCTTCGCTTGACTTGCAATTAACACAAACATTATTCAAATTTATTTGATATTTGATTAGATTTTCATCAATTGTTTCTCTTGTTATCCCTGACTTGAAAGAGAATATGATTTAATTTGAAACTCTTTTAACACATTTTTATGGTACCTTTAAATATACAAAGCAATCGCTTTCATCGATTTCATCTAATAATAAAAATTTCTACAAAAAAAACCAAAAAATTGAATCAATTTTTGGCTTAAAACAAATATTTAAAAGCATAACAAACTTGTATTCTTCTCAATGAGATCATTGCTTCGGCTGTGAATGAAACAGCGGATGGAAATGAAAGTGTCATAACATCTCTTAATTGACTGATTAAAGCAATAGAAACATAAACATTGTCTGCACTCAGATTTCCGCCGCCGATAGCAAACAAAACCAGACATAAAAAAGTAATTAAAGGCGAAGACACAGAAAATATCGCTAAATTAATACTTCTTAATACCATTGACTTCTTTATGGATTTAATTTCTCTAATTCTGACCGATTCTACTAATTTACTGAATGGTATTTCCCAGACATACATCTTTATGACTCGCATCGCAGCTATTATTTCACTCATAATTCTAATCCTCTCATCAGTTAATACAGAAGTTTTAGCTCTAAATTTCGAGAACGAGTGACCCATAAGTACTTGAAATGGAATAAACAGTATTAGGACTGAAATTCCGGCCAAACATGAGATACCGATTTGATTCCATAACAGGACTACCATAATAAACAGCTGAATGGGGCCTATTATAAGATAGTGAGCGTTGACTAAGAACATCTCTAATCTGTTCACATCATTTGATATCAAATTAATGATTTGCCCGAAAGTTGTTGTTCTCAATGCATTATTACTTAATTTTAATGCTTTCTTATAAATTAAATGTGTTGTTGCGATACGTATTCGCATTGCTATACGAAAAGTTGCCATAAAATATGGGTGAGATATAAACACATTTAACAATAGTAGAATACATATTAAAACTGCACATAAATAGACTCTTATTATATTTGTACTCAAAATTCCTGAATATTCTTTGAGTTCTAATTCTTGCTCGTTTTCAATACGGTATTTGTTTATATAAATAACAAGTAATCCCAGTGCTATTGGAAGTGATGGTCGTAGAAAACATAGCTTTAAAACCAAAAAATCATTATATACAGTATAATAAAAAAATTATTTAATGCCTTACAAGAGATAAATTCCAGAATAAAAGAAAATAATATTTATTTTCCATAGCGTTAAGAATAGTTCGCAATAAACTAACATTTTTTCCATATTTTTTCTTCAGTAATTCGTTTTCCCAAATTCTTAATCAATAATAAAACAAGACTTTTATCACAAGAAACTTTATTCTCATGAATAAAATTTTTTGACTTTAAGAAATAGATTTTTTAGCTTATCTATAGATATAATATATCTTTATAATTGAAAAGAAAAAATAGTTTGTAAGCTTTCATACTTAGCTAGATTTGAAGCTACTTTTTCTGAATAATCACTTTCAGAACATTTATAGAGATCGGAGACATCGAAAGATTTACCATAATTTGCAGTATAAAACTTTGTGACCCACCTTCACATCAAGTAATTATTTTAAAATAAATTCAAATATTTTTATTTTTAACTTTAATTATTAATTAATTAAACCCCTAATAAGTGACTTACCAGCAAAATAGTTTTGAAAATCGATTAGAGTTATCGTGAATACACTCCAAGAGTGGCTTTTTATCCATATCTTTAAAAAAATACTATAAATTTTAAAAAATCATTTCTACTTATTTATTAAAGCTAACAATTTTTCTACTCTTCATCTTTTAAAGTTTTTCTGTCAAATCATTAAATGACTTGACTATTAATGTATTTTTTAAATTTAAATAACGAACTATTTTTAAGTAATGATATAAATGAAAAATGATCGGTAATGACTCTATTAATGCTAATAAAGTTGTAATAGTAAATGAGTTAATAATATAAGATAAGCTCTGAATTAGACTTGATTAATATTATCTAATTATCTATTGTATATTTAAATTGTATTTCAAAGAATCAATTTTCCAAACAAATAAATTGACCTAAAATTTTGACCTCAAATCTAAGCCAAATATTTATGTGTGGAATAACTTGAAAGTGTTATATTTGTCTTAAAGAAAGTGAAACTCATTTAACAAGTTGAATGTTAATTAGAGTTAATTATTTAATATTTCCACTAACATTTCATAACTATAAACAACAAAATTAGTTTTAATATTAATTTCTGTCAACTCATCACAACTTAATTAGCGATTTGTTGGGAAACTTAATAAAACTTTGAAAATTAGTTCACAATTACATTTAAATGTAAAATAAGAATCATTTGAATTAATGAACACTTAGTATTCACCTAAACTTGATTTTATTGGAATACTCTGTATTATTGTGAATTATTTGTTACAGTACTTCAAACTTAAAATATTTGAATACAACAGAATGTTTTCTTACCTTTAATATTGCAGCTCAAGACAGATTATAAGCTAATATTTAATTAATGTTGATTAACTTATGCGTTTTATTTTCAATGTAAATGCTCCAAATTTAAGGCAGAATGCAAAGCACAGCTGCATTTATATAAAAAGTTATCCCACAGAACAATAGCCTAAGTTGTTAACTCAAAATCAATGGTTTTCCCTTTTAGTTCAAGGTATGAGTCAATGGTATTATAAAAACTAATAATATATTTAATTCATTTTCTGATTTTAAGCAATAATTAGTTTTTCCAGATTTCTTTACAATTATCTACTGTTGAAATTGGGACTTTTAATCAAAATCATAAGTAAGTAATTGAGAAAAGCTATTCAGTTTTGTTCACATATTGAAGCGTTCATTTATTAATAGACTTATTGAGAAAAAATTTTAGGGAAACCCATGATTTTGAGTACAAAACTTAAGTCTATTTATATGTGGGGTAACTCTTTAAATTGAATAGTAAATGCTGTGCTTTTTGTATTCCTTCGCTCATACATATCGGCTCAAATGATAAACATATTATGTAGTACAGGTCAGGTACAGGTATGTTTCCAAAAGTAGGGGATTTAGTTATATTCTGGTTATGTGAAAATAATTTTCGGTTAGCAAATATTTATTACTTCTTAGTTCGAATACTTCTCTTGTTATTCTAGTTATTATAAGATATGAGGGAGAACTCACTTCTGGAGTTCTCCCTAAACAGTGCCAATTGTGCGGTGGCAACCAATATATGGTAGAACAACAATTATTACCTTTTAATCATTACAAATGAATTAAAACAAGATTATAATCAATTTAAGCCAGTTTTGAAAATCACAATTTAATTTTCAACAAAAAATAAGTGTTTACATGAAATATAGAGCAGAAAAACAATTGTTTTCATCTTATTTGTATGATTTTGTCAGTTCTCTAAATAAATGCCATTAAATTTCGTCTTAAAGTAATATAATATTTATAATATATAATAATAATAATTCTTTCAACATTGAAAAGAAAAACAAAATTGATTTACTGTTATCTCATTAACTGCTGATATCATTTACTTAAATAGTTTATGTCTTTCTTTTCTTTCACACTTTTCTATACAAACGAAACTTTTTTTTAATCATTTAAAACAACTTTTCATTAATTACAATAAAACATTTTACAGTCAATTATTATTTCATTTAATTCATTCAACATTTATATTAACCAAAAAAATTTAACTTCTCTTCAACTTGTTATTCAATATTATTCTTAAAATACAATTTTATAGCTATAAGAAAAATGTTTTCTGTACATAAGCTTTTCTCCAACTTTTTCTTATAGTTCTTCCAAATCAATAAACAAAACATAATTAAAAAAAAGAAATTTAAAATAAGCCCTAAAATACTCTGTTTATTAATTCTTACAATCAATCTATGAATTAAATCAAATTATAATATAATTAACTTTTCATTTCTCTCAACAAACTTTTTTTTATACATTTACAAAAATATTCAGCTCTTGTTTTCACAAATTTTTTCGTCAATAATATGTTTTAAATTTTTTTAGTACAATAATAGACCTCTTTTTTTATACAAAACTACAATTTAAATGCATTTCGAAAATCTCTTTTTGTCGATCAATAATATAATTAAAATTTTTAAAATTCTTTCACTGACCAGAAAAAAGGACAGCATTTCAGTGTTTAGTTTTTTAAAACGATATATGTCTGTATAGAAGTTGATTAGTATTTTAGATTTAATAATAATCAGATTTAAGTGTTATTTTATGTTCAAATGATTTACGGAAAAATGCTTTTTCATTAGCCCTTTAAATAGCGAGAAATACTTCAAATCTTAATAATCGGTTTACTTTCAAAACTATTGCTTATAAACAAAATAATTTTGTGGCTGCGCTTCGAGAGGTATAGTTTCAAAATACAAAATCCCTGTTTTTGATACATGTTAAGTATATTGAATACATTTTTTAAAATTGAATAAAACTGTGATTTCCATTATTTTAGTTTGTAATGAAAAAAATATATACAAAGCTTTAATACAAAAGTAAATGTAATAATGAATTTTTAATGAAAACTTTTGCGCATTAACCAAACCTAACATAAGCTATAGTGTGTCACATAGACTCACACAAATAGCGTTTTATAACGAAATTAATTTATATAACGTTTATCTTTTACTTGTGCTGCAGTAATACATAACATGCAGAAATGCATTCACACTTTTTGGGCGTATTATAGAAACTCTATTTTTAAGTATGAATCAAATCTCGGCAAAAAGTTTTTAATTTCTCATATTTAATGCCCATTTATTGCTGCCCAGGATTTACATTTGAATAATTAACTGTTTGTGCTTATTATCCTATCCTTAGTTATTTAGGGACAGGTGAACAGGGATTATGTTCTTTGAAACTATAGACTTCTTTTTAATGACAAAAATATTGATTTAATAGTAATTAATGGATTATTCATTTTGTTTTCTCTCAACAATACTTAAAATGTAAATAAGGATATCATTAAAAAGTGAAACATTTATTTTCTTCGATAAATATAACTCTTCTAATCTCTATTATGACATCAAAAGACATAAGTTTTATTTGATATTTAATGGAAATAAGTTTTTAAATTGAACGGAATTTCTCGTGAAAAACAATAATAAAACTTGAAGGAGAAGAAAAAACTATTGAATAGCTTTTTAATTAACAAAATTTATTCGAAAGCCCAATGAGAATAAAAGCTACCGATTAGTCGAATATTAGGATTTTTGTAAATGTATTCACTATTGCAATAAGCGAGTGATAAAAAAGAAGAAATGCATAAAAACCTTCTTTTTAGATGATTTTTCAAAAAGAGCTTTAAATTCAATGAATCGAAAAAATAATTAATGAAAGTGATAGTAATTTGCGATAAATTGTGAGTTGGGTTTTAGCCAGAGTTTGATTTAAGAGGTAAGAGACTCGAGACTCGCTCGAGAGTTGCAAATCTCTATAGTCGAGTGGTGTCGGCATTTAAAAAACTGCTGAAAATGATTATAAATCAGTGAAATTGACAAAAGTTTTCAATTATTGTGTATATAATAAATGCAGATTAAAATCTAAAATAAATAACTTTTGTCTTTGTATATTCAGAAAATTGATTTAAAAAAACAATTAATTGGTATTTGTTTTGTAAAACTTAATAAATTGAATAGAAGTGTAAAAAACTAACAAACTTTGCATTTAATGATCACTAAAATTTTTGCTATCATTTTCAGCAGGAATTTATTGATTACAGAGACTTGAGCTGAGACTCGAGATTCTCGAAAACAAAAATCAAACTCTTATTTAAGTGAAAAAAGAAATGCAAATTGTTTTTTCATTCGATAAATATATTCAATGAAAAAAATTGATTATTCAAAAAATGTGTGCGTCGTTTCGCTGTTATATGTTATCAAATATTAAAGTCTCCGCTTATTAAAGAAATCTTATCTTTCTATCACTTATTTAGAAAAAGTTTTATTTAATTCTTATTTATTTCTTATGAATAGATTTGATATATACTTGTCTTTATTGTTCACTTTTTTCGTCGTCATATGTTCTGAAATGATATAATAAATGGAAATTTTTGTTTTTTATTCGGGTATTGCATAGGGGAAAGTGATGCCCAACAAGTTATTTCCATAATATAATTGCATAATTAATTAATTGAATTCAATTATCAAACATAAAGTAATGCTAATTAATTGAAAATCCAAAAATATATATAATAATAATAATAATAATGAATAATAATTATGGCCTTAATTTCTCGAATAATGTGATCATAAAAACCGAATTTTTTAAAGACTAGTTGTCAGGGAATTGAAAAAAATACTATATTTCACAGACAATTGATATTTTTCTCTTAAATTATAAGAAAAAATATTGATAAAAATTAAATTCCAAGAAAAAAAACTAAATATTTTTCAGAGGAAAAAAACTAAACCAAATACTAACCGATTATAAGTATGTATTGCCTTAAATAATAACATAATTTACATGATTGTAAAGTAACAATATTTTTTGCCGTTCGTGTGATTAAAAAAAATTTTAAAATTTAATTAAAAAATTGGTGCAAATGAAGAACTAAGAGCTCAAGTGTTTTGTCCAATTAATTCATATGTGACTATCGTTTATATCATTTCTTCTTCTTTTTTTAACATCAACTTTGCATTAAATCAATTCAAAAATATATATAAATATATATTTAAAGCGCTTTTTATACGAAAAGCTGCCAAACATTTGTCTCGTAATAATATATACCATAAATGCGTTTCAGTTTAATATTTTAACAGATCTCTCAATTTAATCAAAAATATATTTACTTTTGGTATGTTTTTAAGCGTCTTTAGATTTTTCTTTAAGAGGAACATTAGAGTCCATATCAATACGACCGGAGAGGGCTTCGTATTGTCCCGCGAGGTAATAGACATTGGGCGGGTCATCGAATGCTATCATTGGGTTTTCGCGCCTTTTTAGTTGATAATCATCCCATGAAATCACTTGACATTTATGTGATATCGTCTGCACGTCGTTTACATCAAAATGTGACGATTCAAACAGTGCTCCCTTTCATAGTAATTAAAATCATTAAAATTTGTTAAAACTTGTTATATGTTTGCGAGAAAAATGCATTTTCATATATTTCTATTCAATTTTAGCTTTAAAATTTGTTTATGTTCTTATGTTTTATTATTTCCTTATATTCATATTTATGTCCAGTATTTTGAGTTTTGTATTGATTTTCTCTTTGGTATGCAATTTAAGGTGTTTTCAGGATATGTTACCTGTGTATTGAATGCAATTTTTGAATAATTCATGAATTTTATCATCAATAGTAATGCGACATTATATGCAGTATTGTTATATGTTATGTTATCAAAATCAATATATTTTCTCTTCCGCAATAACTTTTAATATAATATTTCGTAACTTTTATGTTTAAATCCTATTTCATGTGTACAGCAGGTGCACAGTATATTCAGGTATTATTTAAAATAGAGGTCTACTTCTTAAGAATTATTGTAACCCTAAACGCAAGGCCTATCACCTGCACAAACAGAAGCCTATAAGATAACAGTTGTTTGCAAAAACTGAATCAAATAATTGCAAACAAAGCGCCTTAACTTAAAATTTTACACACAAACTGTTGTCATCACTAAAAACTATTATAATACAAAATTTACTATTTATCACATCTTTTCGTGTCAATGCTCTTAAACAACGATAAATTTTTCTGTTATGACTTCAAAAAACGTCAATATAGCGGCCGTGGGTACGGGTTTGTAGGCCTCTATTGAGCTATTTTTATGCAAAAATTATTAAATTCAATAAAATTTCTTACTCTCTTATCAATAAGTGGTACAGAATCTCCTTTAGTCTCCTCCGGATGATAAAACCAGCGGACCTTCACTATCATTGTTCCGTTGCCTGTTTGCCACATACTGTCAATGCGACCGATGTATGGCAGGTGTGGACGACCTTTCAATGGACAAAAAAAAATAATTAATCAAAAGAATAACGAAATAAATAAATTAAATACCAGTTGAGAGAAAGACAGCGCAATCATCGACTCTAATGTGTTCTCGACCTCTCTCTATCTCTTTATAATATACTTTTCTAGTCCGCGACCCTTTATTACCGGTACGTCTTATACATTTTCCAGACCAGTGCCATATTTGTCTTTCGGGTAAAAACGGCGCTATTTTACTCTTCTCTGCCGATGGCATGCGTTCTCTTTTCTTTGGAGACACAGTTGTGCTGTTATTATCATTAGTATTCTTAACATTATTATTATCTTTCGAATCGATTGCATGTCTTTTTCTAATATTTATCGATGAATTAGTAGTCGTAGTCAATGAGTCTTTTGCGGAAGAGTTAGTTTGCAATCTCTCTAAAGCTCGTTTCGGTTTCCTTTTAATAATAGTTTTCAATTCAAATTTGTCTTTTTCTTGATTAGTGACTGGTTTTGACTTTTCTCTACTATTTGTCGAATTACTACTAACTTTTTGTGCGTCCGTTTCCTTCTTTAGTATTTCTCTAGAGCTAACTCTCGAAGCGCTTAATTTTGTACTCTTTTCTTTGCAAACACTACTAATACTACTAATACTACTGCTACTACTGATGCTATTGTTATTATCTTCTTTTGACTTCTTATGTTTCTTACATTTGCGATGATGTCTATCAATAAATGATTGAAAATAAGATTAAAATTGAGATTAAAGTTATCCAATTCACTGATATTAAACCTCATACAAAAAGGTATTTAATTTGCAATTACAATAATAAATATTTGTCTGATCCATCACTAATGTTAACTTCAATTAAAAATTGATTCACTTTTCAAAGTTTTATTATTTAAAACTTATTGAGAGCTTATTATTATATTTTTGAGTTTCAAATTTTATTATACTTTTGAAATCTTACTCAATTCAAATCTTATTCATAAGTTTGAAGCAATATTGAGCTCAAAGTATAAAAACTTTTAACTAATACTTTAAAAAATATAATCTAATTGTTAGAAAATTAAAATAAAACCATAAAAGAACTGAAGAACTGACCGACAGTGATGATGCTTATGTGTGTGATGATGTCTATGATGCCGATCATCTTTGGTGTGCTTTTTCTTCTTCTTGACTCTGACATCAAGTTTTAAAGATAATGTTCCACTACTAGACTCAGGCTTTTCGCTAAATTTCTCATTAGTAGTATTGGAAGCTTTGCTCGTTTTAGTCGTTATTGAATTCAATTGCACTGTTGCTGAAGAAGTATTTTCTTCAATTGATTTTTTGCAATTTTCTGAATCATCAGTTTTGTTATCAGTATTATTATTGTCATTAATTTGTTTTGAATTACGACTATCTTTACCACCACAGGAACTCATACGCCGTCTTCGCTCTAAATTCTTGAGCGGATCCGCGTTTATCTTCATCTGCGGATAGTCTTGCGGTAAAAGTCGAATGTCATCTATAGCTATGCGTCCATTGTCTCCGTCATCGAACTCAACAAATACAAGGTTCGGATGCGGTGATGAAGACCGCACATAACCGGGATATAAGTGTCTGTATTGTGTTGACCAATAGGCGCATACTCTCTGTCCTTCGTCTAATTCATCTAATGAAGGCTTCACCTGATTTTTCAAATTAAAAAATTATTATTTTTCAATCCAATTGATGTTTGAGTTTTTGTAGAATTTAATGTAATTTTTAAGTTTTTAAGTAATAGAAAAATAATTGCTTTAAAACTTAATTGAAAATAATTTAAATTAAAAATTTAATGTAAAACTTATATATATATTAAAAATTGAAACAGATAACAGACCTCACGAATGGCTTCTCTGAGCATTTCTTCCTGAGAATAAATATGAGGTCTGTGTTGTCGTTCGCCGTGAAGAATAATACCATAAATATCAGGCGCTTGTATGGGACATATCTCACCAACAAATAAGAGACCGTCGACTAACATAATGACATTCATTTTTAAGTCTAAATCACTTTCAGTAAGCCTTAAATTTATTGTCGATAATAAAGAGTTAGAAGAAGAAGATGTAGAAGAGATCGAACTTTGCTTTACTAATGAGTTTTGTTTTTGCGAATCTGGAGATAATGTCTGCTCTGATGATTTCGTTGGAGTCGATGGTTGTGTAGATGGCTGTGGCGATGGTTGAGCTGATGGTGGCGATGGTTGAGCTAATGGTGTCGTCGGCTCTGTTCCAGTGACTGCAGGCGTATGTATTTCTAATGGTTTATCATTAGGTTCTGATTCAAGCCAAGGCTCAGCTATGATTTCATCGATTGTTTCGTCCAATAATTTCATACGTTTTTCGTCATATAACTCAAACGGAGGTTTAACCAAATGTCTCTTCTTTTTGTTGATTATCTCAATTTTTTCAATACTATTATTATCTGATTTCTCACTCTTCTCATTAATTTTCTTTTCATTATTAACAGCTTTGATAAAAGTGTTTGTCGTTTCAGTGGAAACATTTAGTTGTTCCTCAAAAGCGGTTTCTGTTACTTTTTTAATGATATTCTCAATGCTGTCATTGATTTGTTTTTCGGAATCAATTTTCAATTTCTTCTTTGAATCTTCTGATTGTTTTTTCTTTCGTTTTTTCAATTTCTTATCATCACTACTACTGCCGGTACTACTGATTGAAGTATTAAACAATTCTGAAAGTGAAGACAACTTTTTCTTCTTATCCTTTTTACTGATTTTATCTTTAGTCAAATTATTTGAATCAGAAATACTTTTTTGATTTTGAGACTTATCATTAGAAAAGAGTTTATCATCAATTTTAGTCTTATTATTAACAGGAATTGAATGAGAACTCAATGCAACAGCAGGTTTAATAGTATCTTCTTTAGAAATAATGACTTTACTCTTAAACAAAGTATTTTCTTTAGGCTTAATAGTAATTTCCCTCAAATCATCGTAAGTATTATTCTTATCAATAACTTTATTAACAGTAGAATTGGTGTTATTATGATCTTTAGATTTAAAGAATTTATGCTTAATCTCAGGATCTTTTTTCTTGCAATCCTTGCCATTCACCAAATCCTTATCCTTATTAACATCAATAGCACTATCTTTAGTATCTTTAGAGTTGACGACAACCGAGTCGTGTATAAAAATACGTTCACTTCTTCTCAAATTAAAACTATTACTATTAATCTCTTCATCACATCTAATGGAAAGTCTTCGCCTCCTATCAAACAGATCTGTCTGACAGCTGGAAGTCTTCACCAATTTTTTAATATCACTAAACAATTCTTCAGTTTCATCAAAAATAACAGGAGTAGTAGTGAAACAAGACTCTGATCGCTGTCTTCTCTTCAATAAAGACAAATCAGTACTTAAACTGTTACTATTGTTAACATTTGCAGCAATAGTACAGTCGGCGGAATGTCTTCTCGGAGGACTTCGAGGTCCGCCACGTTCTTCACGTGACCGCTGCTCTGCTAAGGCACTCAACAACTGCAGTCCATCGACTGGTCCTGTTGTCGACGCATTCGATTCTTCTTCTCGTGCGGCGAACTCTTCGATCGAATCAACCAATAAGTCGAGCCCGTGATGATCAATGAATTCCATAACTGGAGCTGACTTTACTGGTAATACAGGTGCGGATAAGTCATCTCCCGCTTCACAGCGATCATCAACTATTTGGAGTTGTATTGAATCACGACTCGACTCTTCCTCTTCATCGATGGATAAGTTGCGACCTGTCATCTGTTTTTGGTCTTGAATTAGTTTAAGTTTATGTCGTTTTCCGTCGTTATCGTCGTCTTCTTCTGATGAATGGATGTGATCCATATCCACCTTATATTAAGATTGAAAGATTAGTTAAAAATGAATGAAAAGTTGAATTTAAAAGATTTAAGTTTTTTAGAGTTAAACATTTATTGCATTTATATTATAAGTTTGTAATTAATTATCAATACTAATAATGTTTAATTACTTGACCGTAAATCGTAATTTAAATAAACAATTTAATGAGAATTAAAGTTCAAAATTATAGTTTAATGCAATAAATACAGAGGATTCTCAGTTTAATTAATGGTAATTCTATCGAAATTTAAATTCATGTTAAGTAAAAAATGAACTAAATATGAAAGTTATCAGTAATCAAATAAAGCCAATAATTCATAATTTAAATTAAGTTCACGTACTATGAAAGCGAATTTCATTCGTGAAATAATTGAAATAAAACTTTTCTAAACTCTTATCAAAAGCTACACAACTAATAGTCACTAATAGTAAGTTGAAAACGAATGTTATGATTGCACTAAACATTACATTTGATAATTGAAACCCTATTTATAGTGTAACACAGCATGAATTGAAGTCTGAAGCCTTACAAATAGCAGAAATTGTAATAAAATTAAAATAAGTCTGTTTTATGCAGAAAATAACATTTCAATTCTGAAAATGCATATAAAAATAAACTATTGTTCGAGAGACGAAACTTATGTCAAACTTTTAATAACTTTTAGCAAATAATTGTTTTTAAAACTTATGAAGCGATCGTCATATTAATGTACAGTAAACATAATTCTTGTTTTAAATAAGTTTAATTTGCATTTTTTGCGCTACAATTATACAGACATAGAGAACATCTGGTAATAGATTTTTTTGCCCAACACTTGTCAGGAAAAAAGTTCAAAAGTTAACGATGTTTTCACAACTTTTTATTCGTTATGGAGTCATGTTATGTAAATTGAAACATAAAATATTGATAACGAATGGACGACAAAATATCATATTTCTCTAGAACTGAGTCTATAAACCTGTTTGAGATAGCATTTCATAATCTACTTGAGAAAAGTGAGCTCTAATACTATCTTAATCTAAATAAATAAATAAAATTAATTAAAAAAGTGTTCAAATTGGTGATATATTTTAAGAACTGAATAAGTTTCACATAAAAAATTTAATTAAATAATAATTACCGACAGAAAAATAAATATAACATTAATATACATTTCAAAGTAATTTGAGTACAATTACTTTGAAAAAGTTTGCGACAAATCTGGTCATAAATCTCGACTTTCTAAAAAAATCTAACTTAAGCCAAAACTTAATCCTCTTTTATGTTTGAGATAAAACTATTTCTCAAATGAAACCAAAAAAAGTCTCAAATAAAAGAAAATAAAAACTAAAATAATAAATAAAAATAAATAGAACCTGAGTTGCAGTTGTCTTCATATTAATATTATCGCAACTGAAGGCTTCGTCATCGCTAATGCAGGCCTGAGTTCCGCGCTCGACATTCAGCATAGTATTACTCGTGTTATTATTATTAATATTAGCATTAATTACCTGAATATTGTTGTCCTTTATATTTTTGACCTCTAAATGTCGGCCAATTTTAATATTATTGTTAGTAACAGTTGTCGTATTATTATTAGTTATATTAGTTATGACAGAAGTGACCGGCGCCGTGGTCGCGATTTGAACTAATGGTGCGTTGTTTGTAGTGTCGAGAATTAGTGTCGATGTCTGTGTTGGCGCTAAACTGGCGAAGAATTGTGGCTGTTGTGTGGGCCCAACCGGTAATGTGATTATTGTTGATTGGCTTGACTTTGGCTGGTGTTCATTGCTTTTGATTGTTAGCGACGGTATTATTGTTGGCGGCTTTGCAGTGGTCGGAGTTGTCGGCAATGACGAAGAGTTGCGTATTAAATACAGTTGTCCTATAAAATCGATACACATATTAGTATTAATTGAATCAAAATAATTATTTAACTATTTGTTTAAAGTGTTATGTTTAGTAATTATACCCAATTGAGAGAGAAAGTGTCCTGAAATCGAATTGTGTCATAGAATGAGAAGTTATTAAGCATTTAAAGTTCGCAATTATGGGTCAAATAAGTTATATAATAATAATAAGTTAAACATTAAGTACTAAAGGGTCAAATACTGACAAACTGCACGAATAATCATACAAACACCAACTACTAAAAGCTATAATGGAAGGCTATAAACGACAATGTATTTTAATATTACGGTAATTAACTCTTTATAATCAAGTACTCATAGAGTGCACATCAGCATCAGCTTTAATGCCAATAATTATTTATATTTTATAAAAGTGTTGGTTATTTTTTAAAATATTCATTTATTAAATATGTTGCGCTCTTCTTCTGAGCCCTACCCTCACCCTAACTCTTACATTCATATAAAGTTTGATTTAATTCAAATTTTATAAATTTCTTTATAATAATTGAGTTAAAAAAATATTCTCAATACTAATCAAATGAGAGAATTATTGAAATTATTGAATACCTGTCAGTGAATCGCGTGCTAACTGATAATCACCGGTAATTGAAAACTGAGAACCAGTTTGTAATGAATTATTATTAGTTAGCGTTGAAGAAGTGGTCGGTTTGATCCACAATGAAGTTCCGGCCGGTGGAGAATCGGTAATAAGTATAGGACTGTTCGCTACCATTGGCAGAGAAAGTGTTGGAAGAATAGGTTTCAACGGTTGTGACGCAGTTGTGGCCGAGAGAGCCACCGAATCATTGGGTGATTTAGTTTTTGGTGATGTTCTTTGCTGTGCTATCGCTATTCCCACCGGTATCGCAGCTGAAGAATGCTTGCGTGAAATTCGAGGCTTTTTAGGCAATTGTTTATTAGTATTGTTTTGCGATAACTTTTGAGTATTTCCTGTAATTTGATTACCATTTGTGTTAACACTATTATTATCTAATTTTCTTGCATTAATTGTCGGCTTTTGGTTTGCAGTAATAATAGTGTTAGTATTGGTTGTGATCTTTTGTATTGATTTTGTACGGACAGGACTCACGCTCTGTGTCTTTGGGTTCATTTGCTTATGGGATTCAACAGCAAGTACTTTAGGTAATGAAGACAATGAAGACTTGGACGCATTCACAGCAATTAAATTAGTTGCTGGAGTAGTAGTATCTGTAGAAGACTTTAACGACTCGTTCCCTGTTTTTGTCGATTGCTGTACAGGTGTAGTCGTCGATGGCTTTTGCTGTTGAGCACTCATTTGGTTTTCCTTCGGTTTTGGCAACACTATAGATATGGCGGCAATTGATTGGACGCCATTAGTATTATCATTAACTGATTTCTTGCTTAATCTATGAGACTCTTTACGATATGACTGCAATTGCTTGAGTTGAGACTCTCTTTTGGCATCTTTTTCTTTCTTACTATTATTTGTATTATTATTATTGTTATTGAAAATCATAATACCTTTTCCATCACTAGATTTGACACTATTATCATCAATAACGAGATTCGCATTAATATTATTATCAACTTTAACAATACTATCCGTATTAGTATTCAGTTCATTATTATTAATAATATTATTATCATTAATAATACTATTATTAGGCACTGAATTAACTGAATTTAAAGGCAAACTCATATCACACTCAATCAACTCTCGCTTCACTTTAGCGTTCATTAAATTAATATTATTATCTTCAATAACAGTCTTAATCGGAGATTCAATTCTTGTACCGTCTGTTGTCTCACAACTGCTACTATTTCTTGACATCAAATCGTAATCATTACTGATATCACCGTTTTCTCGACACTTAATATCATTGCCATTTAGTACAACGGTTTCGATGGTCTCTTGTATTCTCATTAACGGCTCAACTCTTGCCGAATATTTCTCTTTACTCTTAGTCGGTATTGAAGTTATTGTAGTTGTGATTGACTTTTGTGGTAATTGTTGTTTTTGCTGTTGTTGTGACTGTAGTTTGGGTTCAATAATAGTCTGTTTTATTGACTTTTTATGATTATTACTGTTTTCATGTTTTGACTTGTTTTTATGAATGTCATGCTTAGTAACAGCGCTGTTGTTATCAACTCTTTCGATATTTCGCTCTTCAATATCATTATTATTACTGATATTATCATTAAAGTCATCATTTGATTGACTTAATTGATGCGAATAACAGTTGAGTTCTCCGGGTTCGCACTTAATTGGTGTCATTGAAGCGCTAGTGCTTGGCGTCGATGTGTTATCACTTAAATATGTTGGCGGTCTGTCAACAGATGATGATAATGATGGAGACAGGAGTAATGGCATCGATGAGGGACTCATGAAAGCTGATGACAAACCGGGACCTAATTATATACACATTTAGTATTAAAATTAGTTTTAAATGATTAAAATAGTTTTTTAAATGTAATTTACTCGAAGCATATGGCGATGGCAGAGATGATACCCTTGGATAGAGTGATGGCGAATGTAGTTCTGGGTTAGGACTTAGAGATGGTATTGAATTTGGAGAAAATAGATTATAGAGATGTGCATTAGTATTATAGCTCAAACTCGACGGTCCGAATGTTAGACCACTTAATTGATGATAACCTGTAAACGATTACAACAAATTATAAGTTTATATATTTTGTTAAATTGCACTTTAAATGAAAATAATGTATTATTTCTGTTAAATAGGTATTTTTTCTGATTTAATGAATGAGTTAATTATTGGTTTATTGCAGTATTTTATTAAAAATAATGCAAATGTTAAACTCAATTGAAGAAAAAATATACTAATATTTTATTATAATTTAAAACATTAATTAAACGTAAAATCAAATAAATATTGGCTCAAACTTTTCGCTAAATTAATGGTCAATTAAAGCAATTAACTAATGAGTAGTGAAATAATTTTTTACGACTAAAGGCGATAATAATTTCATACTTTGTTGCGCTGTTAATGACCAGAAAGAGCTCGGACTGAGCGGTGAAGTTGGCGTTAATGCGCTGTAAGGGCTATAATGAAACATATCGTGAGGATATGCAAGACTTGCAAAGCTATTGAGCGGCGAATTGTATGCGGACTGTAAGTGAGCCGCAGCTGAAGACGAATATCGATTCAAATAAGGATAAGTATGTCCTGTGTATGGAGTTAGCGGTGAATACGGGAATGGAGTCGAAGGCGCCGGAGTCGCGATATGACACCGATTCTCGTTCCCAACGCACGGGTCGGCCGTCAAACTGATTGGTGTCGCAGAAGAATCCATGGTTTTAATTGTATTCTTCACTTATATTATATGATACGGAATAATAGTTTTCTCTTCTTATTAATCCTTAAATTCATTTATCGTTTCTTTTTTCGATAATTTTTTGCATTGATTTTAAGTTTAAGGCTGTTTTGAGTCTCAAAATTGTGTTTCTTATTACGTCTTATAGTCTAATATTTGACTTAAATGTGATTTTTATGTTCAATAAGTTATTCGTATTTTTGTTTACTTTTTGTTTCACATTTTCTTTTCTGTCTTCTGTTTTCGCATTTAATCCTTCGCTTCTTTTTTGTTTATAATTATCCTGTTTTTCAAATAAGTCTTCATTTCATTAATTCAAACAAATTATCGAAGAATTAAAAATAAATTTTTTTCAACTCCTCTTCAAATCAAATTCGAAAACAATAAACAGTTGTGTGCTTAAAATAGCGTTTCGTTTAAACCATTAATAAATTTGTGACAAATATTCGTAATTCAGTTCTCAAAAAATAAAAATAATAAAAAAACAAAAAAAAATAATTTTCAAAAAAG
The DNA here is from genome assembly GCA_034699485.1 of Nanhermannia elegantula. Classification (NCBI taxonomy): domain Eukaryota; kingdom Metazoa; phylum Arthropoda; class Arachnida; order Sarcoptiformes; family Nanhermanniidae; genus Nanhermannia; species Nanhermannia elegantula. The sequence goes on along the minus strand of JAQGCH010000596.1, from coordinate 2,414 downwards.
GAGATAACAATTGCACACAATTTCCAAACTATTCGCACAAATATTTGCAGTAATCAAAACTTTTTTCGTCAATAAATTTGTGAACAATTTTTGTATTTGTTTTGAGACAAAAAAATTGTTTGTTTTTCATCCAAAATGAAGTTAAAAAATATCAAAAAACAGAAAATATTTAAAAAAAAAGTATATTTTATGGTTCACATGATTTTTACGCAAAAATATTTAAAATACATTTTAAACACGAATTAAAAGAAAACAAATGTATTATTTCAACGAATTATTGTGTATTCACATAAATAGATATTAATATAATTGATTGCAATGAATGTCATTATAATATTTGCACTAATTTTTAGACAACATTTTGATAACTTATTTATTTATTTCTTAAATACATTTCTTGTGACGCATTTGTATTAAACAGTATTTCTCAGTCCAACACTTCAATTGTCAGACATTTTGCTTATTTTATATTCAATTATATAATAATATTAGATAATTATGTTTAGTACGTAATTCACTTTTGCTACTTTTTAATGCATTAGTTTTGCGTCCAATTGCTGGTAGTTTTTTAGTGTCAAAAAGTACTGAAACTATTGTATGCAATAAAGTTGTTTAGATGTTGTGATTTATTCTTAAGTGAGAGTAAACAAGGCTTTGCTATCATTGGCTTAATATTACTCAATGACGCACTCATTATGTGACGCAATGATTAATAACAAGTTTGTTAAACAAAATACTTTATATTGATATTAAAGATATTTATTGTTCTTCATAAGTAAAAAATGACGAGAATTATTAAAATTATAAGAAAACTAAGAGAATAATTTATAAATAAATTGTGGCTCTAATAAGAAAAATAATGAAATAAATAAACAAAATTTTTGAATGTCAGACATAATACCAAATACATAAGTGCCCAACAAAAACATGGTTTCACATTGAATTGCGCTCTTTTGTAGAGATGTTTATCTAAAACAATTTAGTACTTTATTATATATAAAATACACAGAAATCAATATAAACCATAAATTAGAAAATGTACGCAAACATCGATTGAACATAAACTAGTTATCAGTTAAATAAATCAATATTAACATTAATGTAAACAAAAACTGGGTCTTTCTCTCCGTTCCTCTCAATTGAAAAATAAAAATAAACCTGAAGTGAAAAAAAACAAAACCATAAATAAAAGTTAAAAATAGTAAATAAGAGGATGAAAAACAAGTAATAATAAAAAGCAATAATAAAATGGAAACCCTCTCAGCACGTGTTTTAAATACTTATCCATCTGTTTGTGAGCGATATTATGAACAAAAGTTTTATAGAAATCAATTGAACCCTAATTGTGATCAATCAGTGCTTTTGCACTCAAACCGGTATTTCATTAAACGCTAACTTTTTATACACTTTTCGTAAACTTGTCATTAATTTTGTCGTTTTTTACTTCAATTAATTAAGTGTTTGTTTAATAACGTTATCACCAAATCATGAGATAATTAAATGTCGAAAACGTATTAAAACTATTGATTTCAGTATTGATGAAGACCTCAATCGACTCAATAATAAGGTTTCGGGAAAATGGAAAAAAGTTTGTTAACTATTTGTTTAATTAATTATTTGTTTTATCAATTAATTTAATTATTTGTTTGGTCTATTTAAAGGGCGGACAGAAAGTGAGTCCCGAATCGGTGTTATGTCGTGTTGAGTGCGATGACAAACATATGTATGACATAAAAGCGTGTATTAATGGCACTATTATTGAAATTAATAATAAATTAATAGATAATTACGAGCTTTTGACACAAAGTGTTAGTATTTTAGATGTTTTTTCAACTTTTGATTCAATGATTTTCTGTTTTATTCAATACGAGTCTTAATTTTTTTTGTCCTTTTACTTAATGGTTAAAGACTTGGTCTGACGGATATATAGCTATTATTCTTCCATTTCGTGGTAAACACGAGTCGGTAAAGGATTCGCTTCTGAGTGTTCAAGAATATAATCATTTATTACTTACTTCTGTTCAATGACTTCTTTGATTTTTTAATTTATTTAATAAACGAGTGATAAATAAATTTCTGAGTCAATCATTTAATTTATTTAATAAATCGCTTTAATCTCATTTTTTTTGTCCGGAAGTCTTTTTCTGATTTTCAACAATTTGTTGAAATCATATGAAGTTCTGAATAATCTTATACTGAATACAAATTTTTCAGATAATGGTTTTTAAATAAAAAAGTTTGCTTTAAAGACAATGAAATATAAATTTTTAAATTACAATAAATATGAAAAAATGGTTTAATTAATTGTTTACTATTAGATGTTGGGTTCACTTATAAAAAGTTTTATGAGTTATGAGTAAGGCATTGAATTTGCATATAATGCATATCTATGTGGTTAAGAATATCTCTATAAG
>JAQGCH010000595.1:0-21429 GCA_034699485.1 Nanhermannia elegantula | reverse complement strand
TGTTCTGATGCTATTTCTCATATCTACTTATCCTCGATGATGGTTATGTTTTAATGCTATCCCAAAAGCGTATCTGATTCAGTGGCGGAGTTATGGCGCTCGCCTATAAACCCTGTATAAACCGAATCTAACATATTCTGTTCTAAAGAAAGAATAATTTATTGTCTTTTGACCTGTCTTTATATGCATAACAACTTAAGTTATAAACTCGAATGCATTAATTAATTAAAGCTTAAGAAACGAAGCAGAGCTCAGGCAAACTAGTTTAACAACAACAGCAAATGCTTGAATATAAATTAAGATAACTTTTTCTTACTTAAAAACAATTAATAACTCATTTTTAATTAATTGTTTCAATAAATTTTAAATAAAATTTACTCACACAGTAAAAAATAGTTATTCATATAACTTATAATTTAAAACTTAGAGTTACGCCACTAGAACTTAAATACTATGTAAGTGCATAAGCGTATCGACGCCGCGTACACGTTAAGGCCACTCGTAATTTAAGTGTTTTAAAAAACATTTATACTGGGTGTGAGTCAGACCAGTATTATCATAGTATCACAGTATGAGAGTAGAAGTTTTGAACATCATTTATAAATATATAACTAAAAAACATAAGAAAGAGAAGAGCAGAACAGATCAGAGCGGAGAGAGAGAGAGAGAGAGAGAGAGAGAGAGAGAGAGAGAGAGAGAGAGAGAGAGAGAGAGAGAGATGCGGGAGACGAGAGAGCATTAAATAAATCGCGTTCACATTATTCTGGATGCCCGTTAAGCTGAAGAACTGTAATTAAATGATAATGAGGTTTACGAGCAAATATACACTTGTTATGTCACGAGTTTTATGGGGACTGCAACGCGATCTAAACCCCAATCTTTTGATAACTTCATCTGTTTTCTTTACAATGACGTCTTAATTGTGGGTTTTAAGCAAAATGAAAACTACGCTGCAATACATATTTGAAAGGCTGGCATTTTTTCGTATTTTATTTTACTTATTCAGCATTCGGTTAATGGAGAATTAATACTTTCAAACAAATTGTTTTCAAAAACTATTTATTAATAATTATGTAAAGCAATCAATTTACAAATAGAACTCTTTTAAATCTAAATTCAAGTTAATCCAGAAATACTTTAGTGTTTAATGAGTTGATTAAACTGATTTACTAAACTTGAATTGGCCGAGAACTCAATTTAATAGCTAAAGATCTTTCTAAACTTAGAGATAGCCAGCGTTTTGCTCATATCGTGAATTCTTAAACGTTAAGCCGATAGTTTACGCTATTAATCAAAATTATATTGACTTATCGCAGTCAAGGTATACCTCTTCACGTTTAAGGTATTGGAATGACTGAAATGATTTAAAACATCTGATCGAGACTAATAGCTGCCAGCGTATAAACCATAAGCCTTATTATGAAATTTAAATTTATATACTGTTTATCTGCTTTAAAAATGTTAACATAATCAACATTTTATCGACATTTTCCTAAAATGAACTCAAATGAAAAATGAATTTCTTAGCGCTGTATATATTCTAATAATACTGTACTACTGCCCATAATTTTATTCATAATAACTTCTCAATATCTGTCATTGATGTTACTATAACTTATATTACTTTTTCGACAGATAACTCAATTAGTTTACTCAATAAACTAATTATAACTCTCTTATACTCAACACAAATTCGATGAGTTTGTATTGATATCAAATATTTATTGAACATTTCTTTTTAATGAAGTTGAGACTAATCTGATTTGTTTCATTTATTAGAAGAGTTACCAAACTATTATATTTAGAAGAGAGGTGACATATCAATTATCAACTTAAGAAATGTTATATTCAATATATCGATGCATTCTTTCATTTTTTAAAGCAATTTATTCACATTTATTTAATTTCTCTAATGATTTAATTTAATGAAGTTTTTGTGAAAACAGATTTTCTTCTAAACTTATTAAATGCTAATTATGCAGAACTGTAAGCTCAAAGAAAACTAAATTAAAAAAATATTTAATATAGCGGAATAGTTACTAATATTGTTTATACAGACAGTACTCTCATTATTAATGAAGTTAAGTAAGTGTTCCAAATAATATGATATCATATCATAAATAACCTCATTTAAAATTATTAACAATAATAGTGTACTACTTCTAACACTTATTATGAGAATGATTTAATGGCAGCACAAGTGAGCCTCTATTCATTCAAAAAATTGAAATTAATTTTCGAGCGAATATTGGATTAAATCTTTAATCCCTTGACGTGTGTCGGTTTCATATTACACCAAATTATATAACTATAGAGATAAGAGACTCATTTTTAATATGAAAATGAGTTCCCACATCACACCTCTTATTATTTTCACACAATACTTAAGTGAATTGTTAAAAAATAATTCAATGGATTACTGTTTTATAATAGTTCCTCTGATAACCACAAATCCAAATGACTTTCAATAATATCCATTTGTAAAGGAGGAAATTTTTAACAATAAGCTGAGGGAAACTTTTTTAAAGGAATTATAAAAATTGAATGCTTTGAGACCTTATGATTATAAGTTATTCAATTTGAAAAATATAAAGCCATAGATTTCGACACAATTTCTTTTAGTAAAACAAAAATGAGACTCATTTATAACTATTAACTATATAATTGACGATTTTTAAGAGAGAAATCATAGCCTTTAGCTATAATCGAAAAATAATTATCAAATGAATCACGAATAATAGGAACAATGCTTGCTTGCAAATTATCGAGTGTTGAAAATCATGAAAATTTTTGAATTAAATGAATGTTTTTCCATCTGATTATAGCCGCGACGTCAATAAACGAAACTTTTGGGATTTACAATTATAGCGGTATCACAAAACCGATCGCTCGACCATTTCTCGAATCACATTTTCAATCACTGGTAGCATGTCGTACACCATACTTATCAGGTAAATCAATCACATCTATCAGATAAATATTACATAACTTAAAGAATAGAAGAGAAGCTCAAAAATCTTTTACTCAAGTATTCACTGATATAGAATTTAGTGCCTATAAAAATGTATCAAAAGTAAGGAAATACTAGTATTTATTTAAAATAAATCACAAGTTTGCATACAAAACAGTTGATAGAAAAATGCGTAAAATGTTAATGTTATTATAGCTTATTTATTATGAATAGAGGTGACATTGTTTGATGCTGTCCACCATCACAACCATAAGTATGTATATTTAGGGTGACCGTAATATAAAGCAATCTTTGAGGGCATATGCTTTGTATAAATAGACATAAAGTGGTTTTACTATTGAATATAACGATACACAAACATCTAGTCGTACAGAACTCGCCAAAAGAGCTTTTGTTATGTAGTTTTTCCAATCCTTCGTATTTAAGCCTCCTTAGGGTTTCTCCGCTGTGTTCACTGCAAAACTGTTGTGAACTGTAATTACAGGAAGCATTGTTATGAAGAGCTTTTTATTTGGGAAAATAAACATTTTCTAATACTCGGCTAATCGAGGATTTGTTCGCTTCTTTCATAGCATTCTTAATTGAATCTTTTGTTAACAGTCTCTTTAATAATAACAGTTTATCAAAAACTAACGTATTATTTATATTATAGCACTTTAAGTATGAGATGATGAGCAACATATTGAAAAGACCTGCAGCTCAGCTCAGAATAAATAAATTCTAATTCAATTTTTATAACATCCTATGCATAAAATGTTAGCTTCAATCAGAATGTTATAATAACTATTCAAAGAGTGTTTAATTAAAATTATTGAATATGATTAAGGGCTATAAATATTAATTAAATAATTTAAATCTAATTTATTTAGAAAATTAAACTTTGAGCTCATATACAAAAATAAAGTAATCAAAGTGAATGCTGTTAAACACAGGACTGGGTTCACTATATCAATAATGTTTTATAAGAGTGTATCACTTATTATAGGGTCAAATCCTAGCAATACATCACAATTAGCAAACGCTATCAATTGTGGAAATGTTTTATCTAATGGGTTGTCATCACAAGCAAATCAACATCACCATCACCACCATCCACTTGGTCTTCACTTCGCCACATCATTTCCATGGGCTGCAGCTGCCAGAGGAAAGCCAAGACGAGGAATGATGAGAAGAGCTGTATTTTCAGACGCTCAGCGTCAAGGACTTGAAAAACGCTTTCAGATTCAGAAATATATCAGTAAACCTGATCGGAAAAAACTGGCAGAAAAATTAGGATTAAAAGACTCGCAGGTAAGTTAGGCTCAAACTAATAAAATATGTAACAGAGCATAAGTGAAGCCATAAAAGCGATCAAAATTTATCATCAGATAATTAATGAGATGCTATAGACTAGGTTTGGGCTCTAATTATAAGTATTCAATAATTTTATTTGCTATGACAAGTAGTAATTATCAGAATTATTAAGTAACAAAGCTTTTATCTTACATATGATAAGAGGTGTTCATTTTTGACAAATATTTCATTTTTTCTCTTATCAGCTCTTTTCTCGTGCATTTATTTCTTATTTTACATGAGTTTATAAGTTACTCGAATACAGTACTTATCAGTCAAGAAACTATAGAAAAGAGATTCAAATGATTGTTCAATTTTTAGATTTCAAAAATAAAAAGAGTAAAACACAAGCAAAAAGTTTAATCTGACCTTTATTTTTAAGATAAAATATTTACAATAATTAGTTAAAGAAAAATCGCTTTGAATACATATTTCTCTTAAGATATTAGTTATGTGAGTATAAGACTAAATATGTTCTTTAGACTTAATACCGGTATGTTCTATAATGTCTGATGGCTTTACTAACTCGTAAATGCTATATATTTATAGTAAATACAGTACAATATAGTTATACGGCATAAAGAAATGTGAAGTCAGTTGCCTTTAACTTATTTTCAGTCGAATGATAATACATTTACCAAACATTGCTGAAAAGCATCACTTTTTTTGTAAGTGTTGGTCTCTTCGTCTCTTCATTCTGGTTATGCTGGTATTGGTATTTTCTCATAACTATGATATTTCCAGTCGGTTAGCTTTTGTCCATCTTGACCAGCTGTTGTCTGTATTGGGTTTCTTTTTCATATCTTTATGCTGTCGCTGAAGAGCATAATCAGCTCTTTCAATACACAATAAAAAACGAATACCGAAGCAAGAAGTAAAGCCTTAAACATTAACATCGCATCTGAATTGTATAAAGAAATTGAATAAGACTTATTCCTTCGAATGAATATATAACTCTTTATAATATAGAAACTGCAATAATAATATTTCATATAAATTTATTTTTCTTGTTTGAGAAATAATTATCATTCAAATGATATAAGGAATAGAAAAAATTGTGTGGCATTCATAAAAGTGCATCGAATGTTATATAAGGATCAGTTAGTTTCATATTATTGTGTATTTGCTTTCCAAAGGATTAAATGATCGTGTATTTGGATAAATTCGTAACTAAATTTATTTCCATAGAATTTATGTAAAATTAGTTTATTTTTTTTGTTACAATATCGCGAATATAAGTTTAATAATTTTGTAAGTTTTTGTCTATAAAATATTGGTTTTGGCCAAAAAAAAAACAGTTGACTCCTCTCAATAGATCACTTGTTCTTTGGTATTGACCGAACACTATATGTCTATATTGTCTCATTCAATTCAAATATTAAGCCTTTTCATGAAACACATCTGTGCTAATAATCATTGAAGCGTACAATTCATAAAATCACTTTCTCTTACGTAAAAAGCTTTTCTCTTGTCTGTTCATCAAATGTGTGAATCTGTTTGTTAGCGCATATTCTAATACTTCCACTCTTTTTCAATATCAAAACTATACTAACATAACGACAATATGGACTCCTTTTTGTTTTTTCGTTAAGATACACAATTTCGGTAAATAATAACAGACTATTTCAGATTAGTCGAGCGAATTCACCTCCTAATTAGCAACTCAATCAAAATGTCTGCTTTTCAGATAAGTTTCTCTTGCGATGAATGTTTCCCTTAGTTTCTCTTTCCCCTAATTTAAAAACATAAAATTATAGGACATTCATTTAACTAATATATTCATATTTTATTGTATTTAATCAAAAATTTTAAAATGAAAAGACATGAAACTGAGAAAATAAAGTTAAATATAATTAAAAATAGAATCATAACTAATTTGATTTATCGAACATTTAGAATTGCGTCAAAAATTGTAATGAAAATTGAAATTAGACTTTTTTTGTTATTTATATGATTCTATGAGCTTTGAATTTTATGATAATTGAAATTAATATTTTTAATTCAAGAAATATTTCATCTTTTTCTCTTAAAATTCTTAAAGTTAAATGAATTAATATCCTATAATTTTATGATTTTATGATTTTACAGCTATTGAAATTAGTAAAAAAGGGAGATAATCGGTGAATTAGGGCCCTTTCGCCAAAAATGATTGATCCTGTTTTATATTCCAACCCTGATTTGCAGCCTCTTTCGAACGGAAATGAGGATTGAAATGAAGTGACGAATCCTCATTTTCAAACCACTCCTATTTTTTGCACCTCAATGTTGTATTGAAGGTAATGAAAACATTAATGGTCATTTCAATAGAGGTCACTAATGATTTATCCAATCCATTCCTTATATATATATTGGACGCCGAGCGCAAACAGGCTCGGATTCAATCTCTAAATTGAATCCAATCCAAGCCTCTTTGGCGAACATACTCTTAGTTTCAGTTTATAGTCAGTGCCTATAAATCGACAGAAACAGAATAGATTCTTAACTTTTAGCCAAAAAGAAAGCATTCAGTATGAATGAGTAGAATACAAGTCTCATTAAATAAGTTATACTGATAATTATTTAGATTCGATAAAACAGGATTTCTTGCACAGTAGTAGATTATAGCTATTGAAGACCAACGCAAAGCAATATTTAGGCATACATTGGACTATTTATATAAAAGACATTTTATGAAATCCATAAATACAGAGATCAAATACAAGGGGTCAAGTTCAGAGGTTCTTCTGTCAATAATTTTTAAATCTCGATGGGTGTACTCGAATTTGCAGGTAGAAAATTGTTTGGATTTTTTTCAATTAATTCAACAAGAAATTGTATCTTAAGTAATATTTTAGAATCTCGTTTATAACTTTATTTAGAGAATTGAAAAAATTAAAGCCATGTTTATTCATAATACTGTTATGAAACTTGTTTTTCTAACTTTTGCTATGAATTAAGAGTTGTTAACTGCAAAAATTTGTAAAATCCTGAAACTTTAATTATATAATGAGATGAAAAGATAACAAATCTCTTTATTATGCAATAAAAAATTTTCTGAATTTCTATTTATTGCGCAACTCAACTGATAAAAAATCTTTTAGTTTTGTCGGAATTCTGATAAAGATTTATATTTTGATAACCCTTATTCCCAAATTTTGAAGAAGTATGGGTACCCACCTGTGACCACATTAGCCAAGCTGCTAAAGCAACTAAAACAATTATGCATTGAATGTCACATAAATACAGGTTTTAGAAAATTTAAAAATTAAGCTGAATTGAGGTCCTATTGTTTTTTCCCTTTTATAAAATCTGCCTTATAATCAAATGAAGATATTTGATAGACGATCGTTAATACGGTTGTAAATCATTTGCTTATATCTTGATTATCAATGTCAACAATTTCTCAATCTTTACATAATTAATAAATTAACATAAAAGTCTGTAAAATCAGATCAAATGTTTTGATTGACTTTCAAATTGTCCATTGAGAGTCTTGAGATAATTTTAAAACTTGAACAATTATTATAATTTAGATAAAGTCTCTTTCATATATTTATATTGTTCTGTGCATTATATATAGTCTGCAATTTTGTTCTATATTTCAATAAAATTTACATAATGTGCAAAATTTTGCATTTGTGTAACAGAGTTTGCATAAAGCAAAAAAAATGAATGCAAATTAAAAATCATAAGTTATACTCTGTGTTTGATATATTAATATATCTATAGCATTATTATTAGACAAAGTCAATTAAAAAATTTAAGTCATTTTTGAATAAAATTTGGAAAATAAGTGGATATTTGACAAAGTAATATTAAAATCATATTAAGTTTTATGCACTTGTAATAAATGCTAATTATTTGATAATTATTGAATTAAAACAACATATCTCTGAATTAATTGTTTTGATTCACTTGAACTTAATCCCAGATTTTACACATTGATTAATTGCATGTTTATGATGATTATAACCATCTGACAAATAACATAGAGAAGACACTAACCAACTAAAAGGCGCTATAATTACAGGATGTGTGTAACAAAAATTTTTAGATATCTGATACATCTTAATGTGAATCTGTTATTAAAGCAATTACTATAATATTGGAAAAGCAAATGAAAAGCTTTTCATTTTAAGCGCTATTTGACCGACTCTTTTCAGTGAACCCTATGATTTGATAGGTATTAACTTCTACTACTGTAGAAGTCAATGATATATTTAATATTTTCATTTAAATGTAATAAATGCGATAATCGCGAATAAAATCAAATAAGACTAAAACTATTCTCTAACTCTTTAAGATCATTAATAAAGCTAATCAATGAATCTCAGATACTAATAGTATCTCAAATATTATACAATTTGAGTTTAGTTAACGATTCAATTGAACGATTCGGAAAACATCTGAAATAAGTTCAGTATAAACTTTTCAAAGCATGAATTTTAATAAGTTTAGTAATTAATAGGAAAATCACGAATAATGTCCTTTATATTTATAATCTCATGCTCTGTAATACTATTGAAAAACAATATTAATATTAATGTTTTCTTTAATGATTCGTTTAAACGACAAGTTTATAGATTATTACTCTTTGGAGAAAGTAAAACAATATGTTGGCGAATAAATAAGTTGTTCCTTTTTATTGTTGTGCTGACAAAAAATATTGATTAATCGTTGTTTTGTTAACCTTAACTCAAATGCTTTACTGTTTTGTAATAATTTTGAATCATTTTAAACAATTACTTATTTGAATACTTCATTTTCAATATATCCTTAAACTTAAATTAATTAAAATAATCAATCATTTGATTTAATTTCAATTATTTAACAAGATTTGCAAAGTTTACTCAATTAATGAAAGTTAGGTATAATTGAAAGAAGTTTTTTTATGAAATCAGTTTTATAAAAAGTTAGTTTTATTAAATCTCATGAACTTCTGTTACAGAAACGATAATCACAAAAAGGTGGAGTCGATTCATTAAATGTAAAACTGATATAATGTTTAAGGTTTTAAACAATTTTGAAGTAAACTAAGTTTTATTGCTTAATCTCCTGCAAATCAACTTTAAATTTCTGGAGCTGTAAAAACAAATTATCAGAGCTGTTCAATTATTGATTATAGATTTTAAAAATTTTCTCAAAATGTAAATATTTTTAACTAAATTAAAGAGAGAGAGAGAATTCTTTTGACAGTTAAATCAATTTACTCAATAGATTAAATAAATTAGAGCCAATATATGTTATTTAATTCATCAATTTGTATCTCAATTTTTTAAAATGATAAACACTTGAACTTATTCTTAGTGATTTTATTGTTTCTTATTCACAACTTTAAATAATTAGCAAAATTTGCATTTGTTATAATCAATCGTCTGATTGTCAGACACGAGCTTTTATAGTAACTTAAATGTAAATTTTGCTAAAAATTAAAACTGTGAATAAGAAAAAATTAAATAATAAAGAATTTGAATCTTACACTTGAAAATAGTTTTATTAATATTAACTTAAACTTGTATTTAATATTAAAATTGTTAAGTTTTACAATATATAGAATTTTTTACAGTGCAATGAAACAAAAATCGATTTAAAAACAGGATAAACCTCCAGTTAATGTAAATTTACAAAAGAGATCTTTAATATATTCTCTTATATAGTACAAGTTGTATAGGCTTAGAAAAGTGTGTTTAGATCTTAACTGTTGATTATGACTAAATAACTAATAGTGGCAAAGCTAATGATCGCATTAACATTAAACGATGATTATTACCTTAATTCCATAACAAGATAATAAAATTTATTACTTTAAAGCATTGAGAGTCTAATCAATGAAATTGATATTTGAAATAATTTAAGTATACATTTATTCTTGTATTGAACAATATTTTAAGTTTTCGAGAGTTGCATATCATATCAAAATATAATATTGTACAGAAAAAACGGATAAAATCCTCCACTTTCCGTCAGCTGTGACTTAAAGTGCATCGTTTAGGCTTTCAAAAGAGGAGAACATGCATTGAAAGTTTGATCACTACTACCATAACAATGACGCTCTGTTTCTCTATAAAACAAAATTTTGTGAGAGATCACATCAGAAAGTAGATTTGCGTTATATGGTTGTTATGATCATTAGAGTTTGCAAAAGGCATTTCAATGCATAAATGGCAACCAATTCGGTCATGTGCATCATGTGCATCATAGCTGTATTGCATTTGAATGGCGAAGAAGGCATCACTAAAACTCGCATTGTATAATGCTTTTCATATACTTTTCAGTGGCGTAACTTTTAAGTCTCACTCAACTTTTCCCTAAAACATATCCATTCATTAGAAATAATTGGTATAAACATTATTAATAAGAAAAACTCATTGAAATATAAAGTTTTTTGTTTAATTATTTTTACAATTTATTACTGACTTTTTATAAGTTATATTGTAGTGAAAAGTTCTTTGCGTTTTTTTCAAAGCCTACAAATTTAAAAAAAAATTCCCTTCAATTTAAGCGGCACTTAATATCGATTCTTGATTTTATTTCGATGAACAAACGTTTCCACTGAATTGCAATTCTATCAAACAATAAGAGTCTAAATATATTTTTTAAATAAAGGGTACGCGACTGTATGGTGTTATGGTCCAGAAACAGCTGCTACCTAATGGGCCAGTTCACACTGATATCCTCTTTACAAGCAATTTGTTTGCCAACTCATACATAATATGCGAATAGAGTTATAGAGCAAATTATGCTACTATTGCTGTGTTATATATAATTTTTGCAATGCAAACAATTTTAGATCTTAGACTTAAATTGGAAGCTATTGTTTGGTGTGAATATTGAATGAGTACTTATGAGAATAAGATGTTTTCGCTTTATTTCTTCACTAAACAGATAAAAAGTTCATCGAATGTTGAATTCATAGAAACAAATGTTAACATCAAATACTTTTCGAGTTTTTTGAATTTTGAAATAGTAAACATTTAACACGATTATAGAATAACTTGAGATTTAGAAAAAAACTTTTTGTAGAAAACAGTTAAGAATAAATTGCTTCCAAAGGCTTCACATGAATTTGTTTTCTCAAACCTGTCAGCAATCATATTGAGCTGCAATACGAATACTGATTCAATCGTCTCGTTGTGATCTTTTATTGTTAGGTCAAAATTTGGTTTCAAAACCGGCGCATGAAATGGCGTAACTCTAAAGAGCGAGAACTATTATCATCTGGAGGTACTCGTGAGCAGACATTACCGACAAAGAATAATCCAAATCCAGGTAAGAAATAAGATAAATATTTGCTATAATATTAACTTATCTGTCAAATAAAAGCGTCGTTATAAACATTTAAGATCTTAGTGACCCAATCGCCTCAACATCAGCTGTAACTACGAGAGCATATACTAATGGAAGTGTTTCAACAGTTAATAGCATTGGAGTTGATAAAGATGAGGAACAACTCTCGCATATCACTCATCATAATAGCTACACATCAATGATACCATTGTCTAACTATGAGATTAACGCAAACAGATTACAGTTAATTGACAATCACGATAATGAGATGCAAAGCGATGACTCCGATGATGATGAAGAAGACGAAGATGATAGTGATGTTGAAATTAAAGTGAATGATGATTAATGTATGTTTTGAATGAATCTCTATTTAATGTACAGTATTATTAAGTTGTAAAATACTATATAAGTAGCCTTTGTTTCAATTGCTTAATTGTATCATAAATTCTGGGCATAAATAACTCTTAGAGATTATGACATTAACTTAAAATACTTGAATCGCTATTTAATTTATATTTATTACTATTCTGTGTAAAGTTCAAAATTATCATAACTCAGACGGGCTTTTCTAATACTAGTAAATAATAGAAGAGCACCAAAAGTTACTCGCGTGTAAAAAGAGCAATAGATTACATAGACTTGTAGATAAATATCTATAGAAATTGCCATAAACTATAATACAATAAGTCATTATTAGTAACTTTGTGTTTGTCGGAGTTATTACTTATTACTTAAAATGAAAAACAATACAATTATTTTTAGAGATTTAACTAAATAGTGTCCGAATTTGAGTAAATAAAGTGTTATTTATTAAACTTAATGATCTGTAACATGAAATGATAGCTATATTGCACAAAAGCTTTTTGAAATGCTAAATGCAAGGGAGAACTGAGCTCTAGTTTCCAATTATTTATTGCTAGTGTGACTTTAATTGTAAACGTGATCTTAATTATCATTTAGTTGGTTAGTATTTATATCAAATATTAAGTGAACTCTAAACAAAATACAGTATTATATAACTGGAATTCACTCTCAACAATACTAGAGATTCCTTGCAATTCATTTCAACAGCTGCTGAACATTAAGTGATCTCATAAATCACAATAGATTTGTTGAGAGGTCCTAACGATTGTTCAAAAGACAACTGTTTCAACTGTGTCAGCCTTTTTCTAAAATATTTTTTGCTATCAAATAACGTATGATATATTCCTTTATAACATATGCTATTCTTAACAATGTTCTACAATGAATAATACAGAATAATTATGCTTTGGGTCAGTTTATTTTCTACTCTTTAAGCACATATTCTCCACATTTTCCCTTAAAATGTAAGGTATAATGATTTAAACAGTTGTGGCCGAACACTTGTCTTTCTGGCAATCGCTCGGATCCCTTGTAGATTTCGCACACATTTTATAAACATGAAAACTCGTACATTTTGTTCGGATCTTGTATTTAAACTCATAGATGAAAATTAAATTTACAAAACAATTGATTTAAAAAAAATATATTGACTTTTTCAATGATAAGTTTGTCAAATGAAGTCTAATTCGTATATTTGAATCTAAGTATAGAAAAAATTTCAGAGCTATTTTGGACACATGAAAATTCGATTACACTCAAGTCTCTACAGTGCAAAATCCAAGAAAATCAAGTGATGAGCGAAAGTAAGTGCCGCAAAAAAAACTTAAGTCCCCTTTGAATTTTTTAGCTGTTGAGAAAAATTCTGAATAGTCTCCAACTTAAATGAATGGTCTCAATTATGCTATTTAGCGGCACATTTTTATGAATAAACGTATTATAACAAAAGATTTTTAAAATTAAATTTATAACATTATATGCGGAAAATTCATAGATGAATAGGGATTGTAATAAGAGTAAAGTTGCCCATAAGCTCAGGCTCGGAGCTTTCGAGTCTATTGGCATCATTAATGATAAGTCATACCAGTGTAGTACACATAAATTTTTGATTGGAGGCCAGACATAAGAAAATCTAAAATTTTGCAATTTTTTTAATTGCTACACAACTACACTCAAATGCATGGAAATTCGTGGGAGGCCGTGGCCCCTCTGGCCCATAGTTGGATACAGCAGTACCAGCAAAGATCAAATGCAATAAAGAAAAATCTAATTTTGAAACAATCCTGCTCACCTTTCAAGAAGTGGTGGCGCAAAGGATCACTTCCACAAATTAAGGGTAACTGTAAAGTGTATAAAATGATGTTTAAACTATTGAATAAGTATTCCCTGAATTTATAATTTCTATTGCTATTCCTATTCTCGGAATGGAAACATCACTGGTTTAAACAAAACCTAAAATATATAAAATTGAATATATAGTAAATATACCGGTATGTACTACAGTTCAATGTATGATCTTGCAGTTGAAGATCGAAATATAATTTAGAGTATGCTATATATAAAGCAAAAAACACATTTTTTAATGCCTGAAGAAAAATAGGAGTGTATTTGTAAACCTTATACTCGTATGAAATAGTTTTTTAAAACTTATTTTATGCATAACTTGATTCAAATGAGTAAATGTAATGTCAGTATTGCACAAATAGCTCAAAAACTTAATCTGAATTGAAAAATAAGTTTACTTACCAGTACTGAATGTTGAATAGAAAATATAAGTAAATCAATACTAACTTATTATGTTTGCGATATTATATTGAACTTATTTCAAATAATTTGAATTATGCTTCGGTGTACACATAAACAAAATTACGTTTTCATGCATTGGATCTCAAATACTATTTATATTACATGATGTAAAGCATATGCTATCGACTATTGCTTTACAACTTCTTTTTATTAAAATTTTTAAAGAAATAAGAAATCGGTTTTAAAGTAATCTCAATAAAACACAAGTCTAATACAGATTACTTTCATGAGAATTGAATCACATTTAGTTAAATGGATTTATGAAACGCATTTGCAAAACTTAATACGATATATAAATAAGTAATAAATAAATATTTGAATCATTTAATTATAAATATATTACAGGGATTAGAAATATAAATCAAGTCTTTATTATACATAACTATAATTGAGTATAATTATTTAGCTTCAGGGCCGACACTTGCACTCTTTAGGCATCATATAAAAGTGATTATACAGTAGAATAGTAGCTCAATAGTAGAAAACAAAGTCATATAACATTGTTATATATTAATTCTAATGACTAAAGTGGTTAATAAGGGGTCATATCTAATACATCTAATATTGAACTTAAACTTTAAATAAGTATTAAACTACAGAGTATTGTTACAAATTAAAGGAAAGCATTGAACTCTCAATTCAAAAAAAGATTTTTAAATTATTAAAGAAATCGAAAGAAATAATATAAGTATTTCCAGTAACTGTTCAAATATATTCTTCATATTGAAATTGATGAAATAGTTTGATATGAGTAAGAAGGCTCGATCGTAATGATGTGGAGGTAGTGCATAAAATATATATATAATAAAAGGCAAACTAACAAAGTATTTATATGTGGAATGATTATTAAGCGTCAATTTTTCACATTGGATGCTTCATAAGAGTGTTACGTAACAGCTGTATTTATGATGTACATTATTAATAGCAATAAACGATCTTTTAATGTGATGCATAAATGAAAGGGGAAAGGGGTGCAAATGAATTGCGACCAAAATATGCGTTAAGCACATATATATATAAAGTTATATAACATATTCACTTTAGTTCGCTAATGATCTCCAATAAGAACCATTAAACATCACTAACAGGCACAACATCGCAAACACACACACATACACACACACACACAACTCCTTTTTTCAAAGTTAATATATTCAGGTATATTAGATTCAACTTAGTTTTAATAATTTTCTCAGCCCTATCCAATTCCTGCCAAAAGCACATGAGACGCGTTTCAAATCTAACTCACAAAACACATATTGCGTTTAAGCAATAGTTTTTAATATTATATAATAATAATGCAAACGTGCTTCATATTATTGTTTATCATTCACTGTATACTATATAATAATTACAGACAACTTAAGATAAACTCCTTCTCAAATTAAAATATCATTTTGAAGATTACGTACTATACCGTAACTCACAATATTTATGATCAATTATCAGAAAAAATAGTTTTATGATTGAACTGTAGAAAGCATTGACATATTAAATATTGATGTGTTTGAAAGCGCGCATCAAATAAAAGGTTATGACAGTCATTTTAATTTCTAATACTATGTATTAAATAAGATGTTAGTCTGTTATGTGAATGTTTTTTCAGGAGTGAAACAGAGCATAGAAGAGATATTCAAATTAATGCTCTGTGCGCTTAATTATTATAAATTTGATACACCCTTAAGTCAGCACAGCATCAGATAAGGGTTATGCAAATCCCTCTAAAATGAAGGGAAATCTGTCTAATAAGAGATCTAAATATTTTGCAAGTTTTATAACATTAGTTATTCTGTTTCATTCTGTATAAATGCGCTGGAATTATGAGATATTATTAATAAACTGAGTGACTTGTCGTTAACGTGTTAATGCAAAGCTGAATATTTGACTTTCAATTACGAGTCGGCTTTTTTGTGTGGCTGGTGTTAACTCATGCATATTAAACATTGAATGCGCTCAGACTTAAATTAATAAAATGCATGTAAAGCAATGCACCACAACTATACCTTTACTTATGTAAAAGTATAAAATATTATAAGAGAAAGTGAATTTAGTGTTTATGAGCCTTTCTCAGCGAATGTGTTTTCGTGTAGATTTATTCACTTATTTTTTACTTTCGTTTTAGTTTTTCAAATCCAGAACTAACTCATTAAAAAGTAAATTAAAGCAATTTATAGCAGGCATTGAGTTAATGCAATTATTTTAAATATATTTGCTTTTAAAAGGAAACCAACTATTTAAAGCTCATTTCTTAAAATAATTATTGAAACTATATTATTGTTAACTAATATAACATATTATGTGTATATAACGAACATTAAAATATATAAACCGAAAACCAAAATTTCTAGCGAAGTGTATATTAAAGGCACAAATATAGTGCACATTCTCTGTTGAAGAGCAGCAAAGGTGCGAATAACAACTCTTTCATGCGAATAAAATAAAGTTAGTGACAAACCCAAGAAAAGTCAAACCTTATGCGGGTCAGTCAGCGGTATTCAAGCAAAATAAACCCCACAAAAGTCTATATAGGCTTAGATAATGGATGCATTAAAAAACTTAAAATCTGTCACAACATTTTTTGTTAACTTTTCTTATTTTACTCACTCTTCAACTGAAAAATGAATTTTCATTTTATTTGCTAAGTCAGAGAATATTTGCGAAATGATTAAATTAATTGCAGGAAATTGCCTAAAGTTGAACTATACTCATCTTGTACTTATCAATATCTTCAACAGTATTTCTCTATAAATCTGATTATTCAGTGTTTCTTTTATTATGGTCTCTAATTATAGAATACAATATTGAACAATATTTTAATTTGCATTACTTGAAAATGACTGAAGTATTATTGTGATGGAAAAACGGTTCGACAGAATAAATGATATATAAGCTAAACTATACAAAAGTATAAGTGACTTATATAGAAACATCAGTATATGTCATGAGAATAAAAAAGAGAATTTTTTAAAAATAGTACAAGTTTTGAAAGTATAAGAATATATAATAGGAAAAAGGCGAGCGATGCACATATCTAGCCATATGTATTTGATCCAATCGTAAAATAGTTGAGTCCTTAGCCTCGGGACCTGTCATGAACACTTGGAACCGAAAACGCTAACTCATTTTCTCAACAACAATTTTAGTGCTTCAACCGTTTATATTGTATATATTGTATGCTTCCACTTATTGAGGGGAAGAAGGGATAGCGGGAGCGGCAAAAGAGGGGTTTAAAAACTACAAAAGAGGGATTTTAATACACAAGTGCTCAATGCTGTAGGTCTTGATATTAAATGACACAAATCTCACACCATCTCACACCCAAAAAACACAAAATAAAACACAATTCTCAACATTTGATATTTCCCTCGCATGAGATTCAATGAAAAAGAGCCCAAAGCGTTATTAAAGATTATAAAAATATTTCTGATTTCATTTCGTGGCAAATATTTTTGCACCCCTTTTCACCATAAGCTAATCTCAATGGTCTTAATACTGATGATTTCGGTGTTGGAGTGAGAGTTATGTTGGTGTAAAAGTTGGTGATCACCTATTCTTTCCAAAAGAGCTTATTTGTTAAAACCAGTGGCGTTATATTGTATAAACTCAAATAGTGATCGCATTCATTTGCGATTCATGTCATAACTCTTAAGTTTACCTCATTTTGTTCAACAAATCTTCAATTCAAACGATATAAGCCTTAAGGGCTATGCATTAAAGTTGAATTGTGGGAGAGTTATAAACTACGCCACTGAGAGTGAAATCCTATTAGAATCACTTTCACTATCTTATAATACATTACTATATTTCACAATAGAAATAATCGAATGGTATAAAGTTCTCAATAATAAGTATTAATTTCCACAAAAGCTAAATATAAAGATGAATAGAAAGAGATTTTGTATTAAAATAGTATTAAATTGCGAACTAAATTGTAATAAAGTTAATACTTTTGCAAAATATAATTCAAATATTTAGCACTTTTGTTAAATACTATTCTTTAGAATATGGCTCAAGAGATTCGGAGGTGAGACCAATATATTCTGATAGGATATGAGCTCAGCCAACATAATATGCAATATTAGACTAATAGCCTATTTGTTGAGTGAAATGAATGTGAATTTTAAAATAAATATTTTAAATAACTTCAATACATGTAGCACTCGGTGTTTCAATTCTCAATATCAGAGCATTAGATAAACCTTTAATTTACTGTTAGGGCAGTGATCGGCAATATATTCAACCGAAAGGCCGGAACTCCACTTTTGCACAAAAAATATACAAAAAAATCAGTTTAAAGTGAATTTTTCGTAAATCAAATACATTATATATATATTCAGTTTACAGAAGTACTGCTGATTGACAGCGCTTTTTAGCAATGCTTTCAATAAAGTGATCAATGATTCTATTCATCTATTATTTGTGATACCAATAAATACCTTAATTATTGTCAATAGTGTTCAGTTGAGTACAACTTCTTTATTATCATTTGAATCACTTTTTGAACCACTTTTGCATCGATTGAGTCCTCAGTTGTGAAGAATAAGTCAAAACTGTCTCCAAATTGAATTGAATCGAGGGTTAAATTGAGTGATTGCTTTCCTCAATACAAACACACAAATCATTCAATTTTCTGAATTGTTTATTATTATTGTCATTATATTGACATTACTTTCGACCCCACTATTATCCACATTATTGTCCATCACATGAATCATATTCTGAACTGCACTCAAAACTTCACTATTTATTTAACTATTGTTTAAATTAATTATTTAATTAAAACTAAATCTAAATTATTAACATCATTAATAAATTATAAACAATTAACGTATTTATGTATTTATACTTACATTAAGTGAGTCTTATGTTTACATAAATAACTCTTTTTTATGTATTTCCAGAAAAACGACTCAAACGACTACTGATTTTAAATCTGATATTGTATTACAGTTTTGCAAATCATAAGATTATTAACAATATGTTAAGAACTGTTTGGGACTAACATCATGTTAAATATCAATTGTATTATAATATATACAGTAGTATACTCTTATACTCTTATTATTAGTCCCAAAATCTTTTAAGACTTTTTTCTAAAAAACCCGAAAACATCTCCAGTTTCCCAAAGTCTGAGAGACCGAATGCAACTCTTGGGCCGCCAGTTGCCGACCGCTGCTATTGTGTCTAATGTTAATACATTTGGAGCATGTAATGCAAAAGTGCATCCTTGAAAATAGCTTTTAAAATCAAAAGCACTTATATTCAGATATAAATATTTATAATTATTAATCGTTCACTTGATGAACAAAAAGTTGGGAAAACCAAAAGCTTTATGATTGAGTTAATAAAGATGTAAGCCTTACTTTTGTACGAAATGCTTCATATCTTGCGATATATCGACGGCTGATAAAAAAAACGTTTTCTTCAGCCAACTCCCTAATGAGAGGAGATCTCACTGAAGCCCATGTTGAAAACCAGTGAGATTTTTACAGAGATGACCCCGTGTCGGCTGTGGGCGTACGCGTCGGACCAAAGGATTGTTAAAAACAATGAATATATGGCCAACATATAAGACGATATATTGCTGATATATTTAGTAAAATGAGAATTATATATATATCGGTATATCTTTAGACACAATAAAAATGAACTATTTTTAGTAAAATACCAGTTAATGATTTAACATAAGAAAGAAGACGTCAGATTGAGTGAAAACTAATTGCCGTGATATAGACATTAATAGACCTGTTTTGGTGCTTATTATATGGAGAGTTATTGTGAAAAGAATTTTAAAAATCATTTTCACTTTTCTCGAAAAATGAGAGGCCCTTTAATTTAATATTGCATAAGTGGATACTGAGGTCATAAACTATGAGTATAGATACTGGTATTGTGTGTCTCACCCCTGAATCTCTCTAAAGAACAGCTAATTCTCGCTTTTCAATTACATCTTCCATTGCATAGAATTAGAGTTAATTTGTTAAAAGCAAACATAATTTTATAATATATCGAAAGTTTTGTTTTCATATTCGAGACTTATTTATCACTTTCATCATTAATTAAAGCTAAAACAGGTTTAAGTACTCTTTTTTAGTGAAATATTCTGATTTAGTATTGGAAACAATTTTCAAAAAATTTGGTTTTATAAAAATTTTATAATAAATTTTCGAAAAAGCATTAAATCATTCCTAAAAATAAAGTAAATAATTAAAGATATAATACTATAAAAGCTGGTTTATTATAAGATCGCCTACAAATGAATTTTTATGTCATATCATAACATGATAAGTGGGAGGATTAAAATAAAGGCAATTGTGAACAATACTAAATAATTAATTTTTGCAAACGTGGGCATCAAAGCTAACTAAATATTTTCTTTTAAATTAATAATATGTATATCAAAACAATAAATCAAAACAATTAAATTTATTCCTATTTTTTAAGTGTGCCTTAAATAATAATAATCACAAAAAAATTTTGGTTCCCATTTGTACTTAACTGCATTTTTTTCATCTGCTTCGATGATAAATACAATTAACATTTAATTAGGGATTAATTAACATAAATTTAATCTGAAAACACATAATAAAATGATTAAATTATTGAGTTTAGTATTTATTTATGACTTTGCTGATTATGCTTATATACTGTATAAGTAGAAACTGATTAATAGCTTATTAATGAAACAAAATTAAACGAAAAGCTAATATTTTATAAATTAAATGCTTTATTTAAAGTTTTTCTAAATATTGCTGAATAGTCAGCAAAAAAAAGTTCAACTTTAGGATCTGAATGAGATTTATTTGAATATAAAAAGAAATAATAAATAAATTCAATATATCATAAGCAGTCCATTACTCACAGAAACCCTGAAACTCAAGTCAATTATGTCAGAAAATCATGAGATAAAGTGATTCTACTTATAATAGAAGTCAATTCTGTATTACATTCAGATCTTGTCGTTAGTGGTCATAATTTTTTTATCACCAAAAATGGGTACTTATTGGGAATCATTTTATTTGAAAAACATTAACAGAGAAGAGTATCTGTTAGTGATTGTCATTTAAAAAAATCTTATAAAAGTTGATGAGGGATGAAGTGAAGCGTATGACTCACGAGCAGTGGTGACCGTAATATTAGGACACAATTGGAATATAGAGAGTGGGAGAGATTGAGAATTGGACGCTGTCTCA